>PVKV010019589.1:0-41861 GCA_004027835.1 Alouatta palliata | reverse complement strand
GTGAAACCGCATCTCTACCAAAAAATACAAAAAATAGCTCGGTGTGGTGGCGCACACCTGTAGTCCCAGCTATTGGGGAGGCTAAGGTGGAAGGATCGCTCCAGCCCAGGAGGTGGAGGTTGCAGTGAGTTGCAGTCGCACCCCTACACTCCAGCCTTGGTGACAGAGCCAGACCCTGTCTCAAAAAAAAAAAAAAAAATAGGGAAGAGAGCCAGAAGGATTAGGAGATATGCATAGGTTTACAAGACGGGGTATCTCCCCGAACAGTCTTTTGTGGCCAATGACAGATCAAGGAAATAAATGAATGTTGCTGATAGGGATAAATCTGAGGCTGAGGGAGGGCAGTTACAGATGTGTATGGGAAACCCCAACCCCTATATATTGTAAATAGATCGACGGGGCTAAACATTGTTGCTGTTTCAGATTTCTGGCAACTCAGCTTTTCCACAATAAAGCTCTTTCTCCTGTCAAAAAAAAAAAAATGAATAAATGTTAATAAAATATGACAAAGCTGGCAGGATGTCATTTCCAAGGTCACCTTGTAAAAGACTGAGGTTATCTTGCTTTTACTGTCTCTTGCCTTCTCAGCTTGCTCGTTTTTATGAAGTAAGCTGTCCTGTTGGAGGGTCCCATGTAGCAAGGAACTGAAACCCTCTGTTCAACAGCCTCTGAGCCAGCAGCCACACGCGTGAGTTTGGAAGCAGATCCCTCCCCAGTCGAGCCTTGAGATGACAGAGCTGTGACTGACACCTTGGCTGTAGCCTGTACCAAATCCTGAAGCAGAGGATCCAGCTAAGTTTTGCTCAGATTCCTGAGCTGCAGACATTGAGATAATAGATATGATCGTTTTCAGATACAGTATTTTGTGTTAATATGTTATATAGCAATAGATAATTAAGACAGATTTTAGTATCAATGTAATGCTGAGGTAAAAAAGTGCCTGAAAATGCGAAAATGGCTGCAAAACTGGACAGTGGATGAAAGCGAATGTATTTTCAGGTGTGTGATACACAAAGCGTAACTTGCCTTGGTCAGACTGTTAGCAGAAATCTCAGCTTTGGGAATGCTGCCGGTGAAGGTTCAAGAAGAAGTGAGAGACACGTTATAGGAAACTGAAAGGAGGGGATTCTCATCACGTAGTGGCAAAAGGTTTAGCTACACTGCTGCTTGCAGTTATGTGGAATGCAGAACTTGGACCTAGCAAACTGTGTAGTCTAGATAAGAACTTCAAGCAAAATGTTGAAGGCATTACCTGGTTCTTCTTGCTGCTTATAATAAAATGTGAGAGATAGAAAGCTAAACTGAAGAAAGAACTGTTAAACAAGATTTGATGACACTGAAAATTCTCTGCATCTGGGGTGGGGCAGGCTGCCAAAGCCCTGTGGGGAATACACTCTCCTCGACTAGCTCATCTTTGCAAATAGCAAAAGATGCTAAAGTTGAGAATATCCAAGCAACATTTAAATTTGTCTAAAAATAAAGGCAATATGTGATTGTGCAATCCTTTGTTAAAATCTTAGCATAATCATAATATCAGAGTACTGCTGAGACACATGAAGGGCCCTTTTAAAAAACTGTGTACCCACAGTCCCTCTCAATTGAGTCATGGGGTCTGTAAAAGCATAAGGGTGTCGTCCCTAACCTTTCTCAGCAGAATTTCAAAGTAGAGAAGAACATATCTCAAAAAGATAGGTAACTGTGGCTTTGAAGCCACAGTTTAATTTGTCTGATGAAGTGAGTTCCAGTGAGATTCATAGAAAACCCACAAAATGTTTAAGAAAACTACATCAGCAAAAACACTTCCAGCTTGAACTAAAAGAGACAGAGGCTGTACAGAATGAAAAGGGCAAATTGGACCTCAACATTTGACTGGCAGGAAGGAGGCTGAGAGAACTGCTCAGAGGCAAACATCTCCTCTCTTCATTAAAAAGTAAGTATACTAAAAGGACAAAAGTAAGAGCCCAGAGGGTGGAGCCAAGAGTCACAAACAATAATTCCCAGGCCTTGAGACCTAATCAAAACAATGCTAGTGTTTGCCCAGCTGTACTTCAAAATTGTTATGGATCAGTGCCACCTGTGTGCCTCCCATTTCCCCTTTTTTCAACAGAGAAGATTATACTATTTATCCCATGCCTGTCCATCCACTGCATGTAGAGTGAGTGAGGGGAAGATAACTTGGGTCTTGAGTTCATGAGAATAAAATTTTAAAGCACTGTACTTGACGGTCTGTACTTACGCAACTTCATCTAAGAAGCTTCACTCATCCCCTGGACTTGATTTAAGACTTTTGACTCTTGAGTTGGTGCTGTAATGTAATGAAATTTTGGAGGACCTTGTAGGACATAAACTATTAAAAGCCAGGGAACAGCCTAAGTTAGGCAGCTCCCGAAATGGTTCCCAGTGGTCTCCACCTCTTAGAGTTTGCATTCTAATGATCCTCTCTCTTTGGGGAGGGAGGAGGCTGAACCTGGTGAGTAGCTTCTAATGAACTAAATACAGCAAAGGTGATGGGAGGCCACTTTCAAGATGGGGCTATGAAACACTGTGACTTTCCTCATGCTTGAGCTTGAGCTTGCTCTCCTTCACATGCTCAGTTTGATGAAGCAAGCTGTCACGCTGAAGAAATCCACATGGCAGGAAGCCAAGGACCACCTCCAACCAACAGCCAATGAGGAGCCAAGGCCCTCAGTCCAAGAGGCTGCAAGGAACTGAACCTGCTTGTGAGGATGCAGTATGCCATGGACTGAATGTTGGTGTTACCCAAAATTCACACGTTGAAGTCCTAATGCCAACATGAGTGTCTTAGGAGGTAGAGCCTTCGGGAAGCGATTATGCCATAAAGGGGGAGTCTTTATGAGTGGGATTACATGTCCTTATGAAAGAGGCCCCAGAAAGCTCTCTCATTTCTTCTGTCATGAAAGGACACAGAGACAACATGGCCATCTCTGAACTAGGAAGCAGGGCCTCAACAGACACTGAATTTGCCAGCACCACAATCTTAGACTTCCAGCCTCCAGAACTGTAAGAAATAAGTATCTGTTGTTTACGCCACCACGTCTATGCTATTTTTTGTTATGGCGGCCTGAACTGACTGAGATATAGAGCTTTCTCCATTCAAGCTTTAAAATGACTACAACAGCCCCAGCCAACACCACAGGGACCTTGGAGCAGGGGACCCAGCTAAGCCTGCTGCACCATTGTATGTGCCCAGATCCCTGACCTGCAGAGACTGGGTAGTAATAAATGCTGCTGTTCCAAACCATTGTGTTTAGGGGTATAATTTGTTAAGTAGCAATAGGTGACTAAAACATCCCACTTTTCAGGGGAATAGGGGATTATCAGGGTACAAGTAATGACCTTGGACCAGTCTCACCTGTGACTCCAGGAATTCACATCACTGGAAATGCTTATTTGAAACGAGATTGAAGGGGTGGTCTGATCTTCCCAGATCAGGACCAAGATAGTTCTTGTGCACGCTGCTGTTTGTGGATGGAGGCTAGGGCGATGGCTTCTGACTCCCCATAGCTCCCCATCGCTCCTGTGAGGACTTCCGTTACCATGACACCTAGGATCTACGCCTATGCCATGCCTCCCTGGTCCTTGAGAGCAATGCCACTGTCCCTAGAGACCTCAGAGCCCATGCTTGTGCCCAAGGGCAGAGAGGGATCACCGCACCTGCACAATGACCCCTCAGCCAGATTGAACTCTGTAGGCTCCAGCTTTCCCTGGGTGAGTGAAGGAGAATTAATGCTTCGGGGTCTTGATGGGGTGAGAGATGCCTGGCAGGGAATTTCCTCCCTCCCCTGCCCCACTGCCAGGCTGTTCTGGAGCCCAGTTGCTCTCTCGGCCCATCTGAAATGCCCCACAAGAGGCAGCAGGTGGCTGTGTGATGGTGAAGCTGTGGTCATGTGGCCACTTGTCCTCCCAGGACACCCCACCGTGTCCCTGCCCCTCACCCTACTTCCCTGGGCTTGCACTCCCCACAGTCATCATAGGAGACTTTGCCTCAGGCTCTGTTTTCAAGATGAAGACAGCACTTCAGAAAAGCCAAACGAGGCTCTAGGCCAGGCCAGGCTGGAGGACAACAGCACCAACTGTGATCCGGCAGCAGGAGCGGCCACCAGTTTCTTCCCCTGCATGAAGCACCCGAAATGCCCTAGAAGGAGTAAAGGCTCTGCATTCCCTAGATGGGGTGGAGCAAAGAGGCTTTTCTCAGTGTTCAATGTGAGTCCCCAGCAACCAGCAAAGAGGGGATGGCTGCATGGCCAGGACTGACAGAGGAGACCCAATGCCCAGGGCCACCAGGGAACCTTTGAGTTCTGCCAACAGCTGCCTGCTCGCCTTCTATAAAGCATGGGCATGGAGCTGTGCTTCTGCCCCACGTGTGCTCCAACAGTAGCTCTGGTGGGGGAATGAAGAGGGAGCCCAGGGACTTTGTGACACTGTTTTTCACTGAAAGCTTCCTTAAATGAACAACACTGCCATGAGCCAGCATTAATTGAACCGGCATGCAAATGTTCTAAGTGGCTGCCTCTATGTGTATGTGTTTACAGAGATATGTAGGTGTGCATGTGTGTGCATATATATGTGTATGTGTGTACTTGCATATCATATGTACATGTGCATTCTGTGGCATGTTTATACATATGTGTATATCTCCATTGTGTGCATCTATGCGTATGTGTGTGTAGCATATGTGCATGCATGTATATGTGTAGGTATGCACATAGGTGTGTGTGGATGTGGCTGAATGCGTGTATGTATGAGGGTGTGTGAATGGGTATGCAGGTGCATGCATGCATGTGGGGGTTGTGCATGTGTGTGAGTGTGTAGTGTGTGTGGATGTGCATACATATGTGTATGTGGGGGTATGTGTGAATATACATGCGTGTGTGCATGGGGGTCGTGTACGTGGGTGTGTGATGAGTGGCGTGTGTGCACATGCATGTGTGTGTGTGTGTGTGTGTACACAGGTACTGGTCTAGTCCTCCCCAGCATGCTGAGCCATCTCTCAGGCCTAGCCAGCTCTGCTGGGCCACATGTTCTGCACTGAATCCTCACAAACAACGCTCCCAATTTACACATGAGAAATTCAAGGCACAAGGAAGTAGAGTCCCTCATCCAGGCCACGGGGACGGCTACACAGCTTGTGCGGTGACGTAGACCTGTGTTGAGATCCCTGGCCTGTCTCAGCTGGGCCAAATGGCTCACCTTTCCTCTGCCCTCCTCTGTAACATGAGGACAAACCGCTCACCTGCTGGACCTGTGGGGAATCCGACAGCTCTCATGTGGGGAGAAGCCTGCCTGGTGTCTGAGACAGCAAGTGCCCCAGGAAAGGAAGACTCCACTTTCTCCTCCTTCACTCACAGGCACATCCTCCCACCTGCTCTGTGCCTGGCACCATGTTGGTGCCATAAATCCGGCTCCTGGAAGCAGAGCTCAAGCACGGACTCACTCGTATGATTTCTAAAGGGTTTGCTTCTGGGTGGCCCAAATGGAGGGAGAGGTGCGGGGCAGGGAAGGGGAAGAGGCCAGGGTGCAAGTTCAGGAAGAGCCCCAGCCCCTACCTGATCCCACCTGCAGCATCTATCGACAATGAATGTTTAAGCTGTGACACACTTGGTTAAGTTGCCTTGAACTGTCTGTGGTGCTCACTGCAGAGGCCCTAGCAGATGAAGATAACCCCAGGCCCCCAGAGCAGAGGGAAAGCAAGGCCTCTCACCCTCCCCCTCCCCGGACTCCTCCGACCCAGCACTCCATCTCTCCAGGAAGGAGTGTGGGGAAACAGCCCTGTCTACACTGGAGACAACCCACTTCCAGAAGCTCCTGTCCAATACTTTTACCCTTGATTTTTCAGCCTGGAGCATTTTATGGGAAATATAATCCACATGGCATTGAGTCACTGGGCCTGACCTCAGCAAAAGTTGTTTTGTAAGAAATGTTTTCTATCCACCAGAGGCCTCTTTTCTTAGAAACAGGAAATCGTTTTTAGCCAAGAGTAAACAAGCTTGGTACTAAGCAGGTTAGTTTTTCACACAAAGCTCCTGACAGACTTTGTGGAGGTCTTAGTCATAGGTTGGATTTCCTTTTCGGACTCTTTTCTGTTGACTCTTGATTGTTGAAATAAGTTGAGATTGCACTGGTCCTACTGCCCATGAGACCTCCACCAAGCCACCATGTGGACATGGCATGCATGGCCCAGGGTAGCAACAGAGACCCTGTGACCTCAGCAGGCCCAGTAACACTAACAGCTACCGTTGATGGGGATACCAGTGCTTGGTGGCAGCATGCTGTAATGGTAAAGAAAATGAGCTGTAGAATTCTGAGCACATCACTCAACCTCTCTAAAGGTCACGATCCATGTCTATAAAGAAATGCTGATACCCAACTGACAAGCTTGTTGTAAGAATTCAAAAAACCAATGCCAATGTGCATACCCGTCTCAGTGCAATGCCTGGCGTAGAGCACATGCTTGCTAAAGTAATGTCGCTACTGGGGGTCACATGAGATTCACCAACAGAGAGAACAGGGGTGGGAAGGGGGCTCTTTCACATGCGTTTTAACCCCTAGAACCCAGTGCTGATTCTGGCATGTGGCAGGAATGTCATTTACTGTGTATTAAATGAAAAGAATGAATGAGGACACAGAAGCAGTCTGCCTCTAAATATTTAACAGCAATCCCAGCTACTTATCTTCTCCTTCCAAACGTATTGCTTCTTCAGCTAAAACAGCAGAAGAGACGATGTAGTGATGTTTGTTACACTTGGCCTCAGGTGAACACAGAAATAGTCCAGAATGTCACAGGTCCAGGGCAAAGGACCAACAGGGATAGTTTTGGTCATGAGCATGGTGGGTCTCAGAGGTGGTGTCGGTGATCAGGTGGTGAAGTTCTAGATGCACTGAGACAAGACTACACAGCAGCATGCGGTCTAGCAACTCGTACCAGCATCCCCAGCCTCTAGCATTCGTGTTTCTACTCCTGTGGCCTCCGCGGGTGCAACAAGCTAGCAGTTTACTTAGACCTCTGCCTCATCTTTCTTCTTCTGCGCTTCAGCCTGTGCATTCGCTTCTTCCTCCCCTTGGCTCTCACGGCGCAGAGGTTTCCCAGAAGACGACGCTAAGGCCGAGAAACATATTGATTTGATCAGATAGAGTTTATCTCCCTGTCAAAACACAACAGAAAAGTTTTGCTGTTTTTTTTTTTTTTTTTTTCACCTTAGCGTGGATGTTCCAGGTGCCAGAACCCAACTGTGGGTTGTTCAGACAAAGCCCTTGCTTCCAATCCACTGGAGTGGGCAAAAAATAAAAATAAAGAAATGGAAGCAATGACCTTAGGTGAGTCTGAAGTGGCAGGCTGCATTTTCCAAAGACGGCTAAAAACATCCAGCATCCCACTGTGTCTTCTGTAGTATGGCCTTGCCAGTCCCTGTCAAGCACCTCATCTCTCCTACTTGAATCTGGGCCGACCTCCGGGACTTTGTCACCAAATACAAGTTGTGGCTCTTCCAAGCCCACGCTATTAGCAGCCTTGCAGCTCCTTGCCAATTCTTGGGACCTGGCCATTGGGATGCTCCCTCTTGGGACCCGGCCACCACACTGGGAGAGGCTGAGTGGAGAGGGCTCATGTGGGCACTCCCCAGATCCCAGGCCGAGAGGACAGCTGAAAGTCAACATCTCTGACTAGACACATAGATGAAGACACCATGCTGGACATCTGCTCAGCAGAGGCTTCAGAGACTCCAGCCCTGACCACTGTGTGACTGGATCCAAAGCCTCACCATTGTGAGGATGGCGTGGCCAAGCCCCATCTACCCACAGCACCATGGGAGAGAATAACAAATTGCTGTTCTAAGCCACTGAGCTTTCAGGTGCTTTTGAATGCAGCCATAGTCAGCCAGAACAGTGAAGAGGGTGTCAACAGGACAAAGAGTCAGTGACAGGATAGGAGTGCAAGAGGCGTGGGAGGAGGGAAGTTCTCTAAAGAGGCACTGTGTAGTCGAAATGCAGGTGACCAGGAGCTGGGCATGCAAAGGTCAGGAGAGCGCAGGAGCAGTGTGGCAAAGCTGCTCAGGTGGCACGAGCTGGCCTGGAGTCGGGTGGGCAGCTGGGGTAACAGTGCACAGCTCAGAAGGGGCCAGGGTAGCTGGTCACGTGGACAGGGATGGGGAGTTCACAGGAAGGTATTAGAAGCAGTGGCAAGCCTGTGAAAGGCTTTAAGCAAGAGGCCCTGTGGCCTGACGGGCCCAGGGAGAACGGATTAGGCCTGGAGGGTAAGGAAGGAGGTGGGAGCTGGGAGGCCACCCACATGCAGAGTGGGGAAACGGCAGTGGCACCTCATCTCCTTAGTGACCAATGTCTGCTGAACTGGCTGCTCAGGGGCTCATTGCTCTTGCTGACAGACCTCTGGCGAGGGATGCTGGCAGGACACTATACTGTTCCCCACTCCGGGCTGACACCACCAGACAGTCTGTGCCAGCCTATGACGACTGCTTCCCTGGGGGGAAGGACAGAGTTATGTTCCTCAGTGAGCACCCAGCAATGATGTTCTGGGTCATTTAAAGAGAACCTGAATGGCTCACTGGAGAGGCTCTTCCATGGAGGGCAGCAAAGCACAAAGGCTTCCAGATGGTGAAGCTGAGCTCTTGCTGGTGGCCTGACCACTAAACACCGCTAGCACTGCTTTCAAACTCGGAATCACTTCAATAAAATGCCAGGGAGAAGTCTTTCCAGAACAGTGGCTTTCAAACTTCACTCTGGCCCCAGGAAGAAATGCATATTGCCTGTCAGCCAGCACCTCCAGACACGGCCGCCTGCCAAGGACAAAAGGCTCACATCACAGGCTTCCCACGGGCAGAATGCACTGGTGTTTCCTCTGCTCTGCTCTCCCACACATTACAAAGACAAAAACACTGGTCACTTCCCACTTTTGGCTCTGAACCAAAAGTTTAAAAACCCTGTTCCTGAAGCCCCCAGTGATAAGAAGGATGGAAGACCTGGCTTTCAGAGGGCACCTGACCCACGCTCCAGCCCTCACCTCCCTCCGTGCCTGTGCCTCGCCATCAGGCAGGACAAGCACCCCCTTGTTTGGGCCCTGGGAAGAATAAGAAGATGGACACGTTCTTCCTCCAGTGATCAAGTGTTAATGAGCACTAACCTGAACTGGAGAAGCAGGAGGGTGAGACTTTCAGAGACCAGCCTCAGTCCTCAGTCCTCCGTCACAAAACTGGCACCAGGTAGAACCCCCAAAACTATCAACACCCCTCCCAGTTCTGCCCTCCATGATTCAACCCTTCCCTGGGGAACTTTGACATATGAAAATGAGCATTTCACCCCACACAATCCAGATGCAAATACAAGGGGACACTGAAGACACATTTTCAATGTTGCAACCGGGGCTAAATTTGTCGACAGAAACTACCTGAGGCCTAGATTTATCACCAATGCTTTCCCCAGGATCTTTCCTGAGGACCATTCAGCAAATGCATGTCTGCCAAATGCTTTTCAAATCTTCTCCAAGATGTAATGTTCTGTTGCTCCTCAGATGACTTTTTTAAAAATTTTAAAACAATGCAATCTCTTACAACTAAAGTTTATATAAGAATGACTTTTTAATTTCAGAAATAATCAGTCTATATCTCTGATGACTCTTTCATTTTACAAGGAAGGAGAAATGTTTTTAGCAACACAACACACACATATATGTGAAATTTTTCAAACGCTTCTTTTCCAATTGTTTGGCTTACATATTTTTATTTACACAACTAACCTACTTTCACAATTAATAACATGAAAGTGTTTTCCATTCACTAAAAGCTATAGGCTTTCATTTCACTAAATTTGCAGCAGACTTCAAAGAAAGATGAACCTGGCTGGGCACCGTGGCTCAAGCCTATAATCCCAACACTTTGGGAGGCTGAGATGTGCGGATCACGAGGTCAGCAGATCGAGACCAGCCTGGCCAACATGGTGAAACCCCGTCTCTACTAAAGACACAAAAATTAGCTGGCATAGTGGCGGGTGCCTGTAATCCTGGCTACTCGGAGGCTGAGGCAGGAGAATTGCTTGAACCCAGGAGGCAGAGACTGCAGTGAGCCGAGATTGCGCCACTATATTCCAGCCTGGTGACAGAGTGAGACTCTGTCTCAAAAAAAAGACAAATCCAGAGAATCAAGACATTTTCGATTACAGGAAATCTATCCTGAAAATCATACTATACACACGTAGCTCAGCTCCCTTCCCACGTAAGGACAAAATGAAGAACTTATTTAAGTTGGAAAAATTCATTCAACAGTCCTTTGAATGTTGAGGACATTTGAATTTGTTTTCAAAATTTTGCTTTACACAAAAAGTGGCATCACTGAGAACGAAACGCTGACTGTTTTTCTTCTTTTGCCCAAATTCCTACTTAAGGAGCCTGGAGAGTCGTACTCTACAAACCATAAATCTCATGAGAAGGATTTTATTTTTAACCCTACGTAACGTGGTGGCTTACTTTCCAACCTGACTCTGGTGTAATATCACATAACAAGGACAGAAATCAAAATATTTTAACTCCAAATATATTTTCTTGCCGTATCTTGAAATTACCCTACAAAGTCATTTCTTGTGGGGAAAAACCTAAGTTCTATAGAGAATGCCCTTTTCCTTTTCCAGACCTTTTTCCTGATCCAGGAGAGAGTCAACTAAGAGTCTGGCACCTTTTAAAGTCTGATAAGAAACATTCACAATCTACTCTCTCTGAAGCCTGCTACCTGGAGGCTTCATCTGTGTAATGAGAACCCTGGTCTCCACAACCCCTAATCTTAACCCAGACAATTCCTTTCTATTGAGTCCAGGTCTTCAAACTCTTTCAATCAATTGCCAATTAGAAAATTTGTAAATCAACCTATAACTGGAAGGGTTCCCCACTTCCCTCGACCCCTTCGAGTGGTCTCACCTTTCTAGACCAAACCAAAGTACATCTCAAATGAATTTGATTGATGTCTCATGTCTCCCAAAAGTGTGTAAAGCCAAGCTGTGCCACTACCGCCTTGGGCACAAGTTCTCAGGATCTCCTGAGGGCTGTGTCGCAGGCCATACTCATTCATATTTGGCTCAGAATAAATCTCTTCAAATATTTTACAGAGTTTGACTGTTTTCCTCAACGTCATTTTGCGCAAGTCTCTCTAGAGGTAACTAGGGGTCGAATCGCATGTGTTACTTTGATGGAGAAAGCCAAATGGCCCTTCTCAGATGGTGCATCATTCTAAACTCCCATTTTAAATATTAGTGGGTATGGACCAGTGTTTCTGTTTAAACTATTTATACTAAGCAATATATGGGAATGCCTCTTTCCCCACACTAGTGTTACCACATTTTTTTTAAATTTCTGGAATTTCTGCAAAGTTTGATTTTTTTGTTACTCTTTTTTTAAACTTTATATTGATGTATATTCTACATACTGAGGCGTGCACAACGTGAGTCCATTTACAGAACCTTCTTGATTCCTTCCAGATCCTGCTGCCCTCGGTCACAGGGTAGGCATGTGCTCAGCTTCAGTGGATACTGCCAAACAGCCCCAAGGTGGGCTGCATCAGTGCATACCCCCTACCAGCAGCGGATGAGAATTGGTTGCTGACACCCTTCCCAACACTGGCCCTTGTCAATTAAAAAACCCTAAAGGGTTTTTTCCCTTGGCCAATTTTGTGGCTGCATGTGATGATATCACCTTGTAATTTTCCCTGATAACTAATGAAGCTGAGCACCTCTTTTCGCTCATGGTGATTTGGATCTCCTGTTCTGGGTGGGCAGTTAGTTCCAAGGCTTCATTGATTTTTTATTTTTTTTTATGTCTTGTCATATTGATTTGTAAGAGCTCTTTATATATTTCAAATATGAGTTCTTTGTCAGATTTATGTATTGTAAATATCTCCTTCCATTCTAAGGTTGCCTTTTAAATCTCATAATGTTATCCTCAGAGGAACAGAAATGCTCGATCTTTAAATAGAGTCCTACTTATCAACATTGCCCCTTTCTGCACATTTTGTGTCTTATTTAAGAAATGTTTCCCTGCTCCAAGATCATAAAAATATTCTGCTGTTTGAAGCCTCATTGTTTGTGCCTTTTGCATTTAGAACTGCGATTCATTCTGAGTTTGAAAGGAGGTGGGAGTCAGATGAAATATTTTCTATGTGGATAGAAATTTTATTCCTCATTTATTGAGAGAAGAAAATGTTCTCTCCGTACTACAACATCTTTTTTTGTGTAAATCAAGCATCCATACAAATAACCATACATAGATGTTCCTAGACCCTGTATTTTGTCAACTAAAAATAAAATTCTAAACCCCTTAATGGCTGAACAAACTCCCTCTTGGCCAAGGAGACCCCAGGAAAACCATAAAAACTAAGTTCCATGATAGGACAGGAGGTCAGACATACCTCATTAAATTATCTTCCTTTTGGGGTTTAGACACAACAACTGACCAGCACTAACGTTAAAATAGAGATCATAAGACTCACAAAACAGACTCTTTGTGGCAATAAAATACCAAATTACAAACAGGACCTAAGGCCATGCCAGACAAAGTTAAGTCACACACCCCCTCCACTTACAGAGTGAACTGTGTTGTAACTGTCACAAGCGTTTTCTCTTTCTCTAGCAGCTAAACAAACAAGCTCCGGCCTTGAGATAAGCAATATTAAAGCAATCACAACTCATCCAGCTCACGGATGCTGACTAACTGGACGCGGACTGCCTGTTCCACCAGCCACAGCTCCAGCACTGGCTCTGGCTTGCTTTGCACTTGAACCCCTTCGTGTCCCGAAAAGACCTTTTGACATATAGGACCTGACTGTAATCCATTTAAATGTTCAGTCTCCACCCCAAGGTAGACACGAGTCATATGTTACAGGCATGTTGGTTCAGCACACATGCATCAGGACCGCCTTCATGAATATTCCTAGCTCCTCCTATAACCTGTTGAATATGCCTGTTTATCCAACCTACTGAGCACAAAGCTCCCACCCTAATCCCTCCTTTGGAGTGTCTGTCTCTGGCCTTGGCCAAAGGCAAGCTCCCCCGGCCTAAGGGATGGCCACTTTGACGGCTGTAACCCTTTACAAGAAATAAAGTCTCCTTTTCCAGACTTATGGATTGTGTCATTTTTAAGTTAACAATGTCTTCTGTAACACTGAGCTATCAACTCGTGTGTAAACACCACACTGTCATGATTCCTCTAGCTTTCTTTCTAACAGATCTTTCCTTCGGATAGAGTGAGTCATCAGTTTTATTCTTCTTCCACAAGGAGTTTGGGCCTTTGGATTTCCTACATTTTAGGATCAGTTTGTCAATCTTCACCACCAACAAAGAACCCTCCTCTTAGTTGGGAGTGGTGGCATGTGCCTGTGATCCCAGCTACTTAGGAGGCTGGGATCTTGAATCCCAGGCTCTGCTTGAATCTAGGAGGCAGAGATTGCAGTCAGCAGAGATCATGCCATGCACTCCAGTCTGGATGAGAGACTAAGGCTCCGTCTCAAAAAAAAAAAAAACCTGGTCTTTAAAAATTTCAGTATAGCTCTTACATATTTCATGTGCTTAAAAGCTGTTTGTATTCCCTTGTCTGAGAACTTTTATTAATATATTGTAATCATTTTTGGACTATTGATCTTTTTGATTTGTAGGAGTTCTTTATAAAGTAAGAAAATTAGCTCCTTGCCTACGATATGGGTCGCAAATATTTTCCCACATTTCCATTTGTCGTTAGACTTGGATTCTGCTCTGCGTTGCCCACATTATTCTATTTTTATATGTGTCAATCTTTTCCAGTTTTTTGTGTCTTTCTTAGAAAGGCCTTCCTCACTCCAAGGTTATCATTACAACTGTTTAAAAACATGCGTTCGTACTGAGAAGAGAACAGCCGTTTTAGCAGAATGATGGAATATGTGAATACTCCTTCTGTTATGTATTTCCTTTGTATTGCTATCACATGTGGGGATACTATTTTGAACTAAATGCCATGGCCAAAGCATGGTATTGGTGCTTCTGAAATATTTCAGAACCACATTACTAGCTATGGCATAGACCCCCCCATGCCTTAATGATGATTAGGCCTGAAGACTCTCCATCCACACAGGCCACTCATGGTATTATGAGGTGTCTTAGCAACAGATAATCATTATTACACCTTTTCTTAAATTTGACAAAGTAAGGGATTTGAACCGCAGTGGGTTCAGCCTACCAAAAGTTCCCATTCTACCTCCCCTCCTAGCGGAGAACAGGGGTGTAAATTATGTTGTAATTTTGTGTTCTTTCTTATAGCAGGCCCCTCAGCATCAGGCCCACAAAACCTGGTCTTACTACAGTGTCTATCCAGGAAGCACCAAATAGCATCTTGCACTGATACCACGCTCTTAGAAGAGTCCAGCTGCTGGACACAACCTGGAGAGGGACCTTGGATAAGATAAGGCTAGAGTGGAAAAGGAACAAGAGGGAGTGAGAGTTTGGAACGGGATGGTTCTGGAGGCAATTAGGTAATAACTTACCTGAGGACAACTTGAACCCAAAGCACTGTCTTTCAGAAGTCTACCAGGTCAGCCCAAATCCAAAATCACTCCTGTAGCAGGCGGCAGAATCAGGGAATGGAAATTAGCAGAAAACAGGGCCAATTCTAGCTCAACGCGTGGACCAGCTTTATCTGAGTAGTCACCCTGGGAGAAGCCCTTACTGGCCTCCACTGCCTAGGGAGCCAGCTGGACCTCCAAACTGGCTTATGCAGATGGGGGTGGCCTTAGCCACAGGCATCAGCAGCCAGGTCTGGACGCTCCCACATGGAGCATCCCTGAGCTCACCCACGCCAGGCAATGGGGAGCCAGACTGCCTTGACACTGAGATCCAAGCTCCCCTATCCACCCGCAGCCCCACATGGCCCCTCATGGCCCATCAGGGACTCTCCCAACCTTTGTGCAGCAACATTCTCAGGGTTTTTCCAAGAAAGGCTCCTTCAGCCTTGCCTGGGGAAATTACAGAGCAGTGGGTGGGAGGTGGAGAGGAGGTCACCTCCAAACAGCTTTGCATTTTCAGCCACAAGCCTCTCACCACTTCCTGCCTTTCTCAGCATTACAGAAAATGCCTCTCTGATTTCAGCTGTGGCTCCAACAGTAACTCTAAAGGCAAGACACCAGACAAGTAGATGCAGCACTCTTAGAGGTGTGCACCCCATTTACAAATTCCTATTTTAGAAGAATTTGCATGTGAATGAGTTTCTGGGCATATACAAATCAACCCTAAAATATTTGAGGACCATTAGCTCAGGGCTCCAAGCTACCAGGATGATAGAAATACTCAGCACTTCCACCCCTTGGGGTTCCTAATACAACTCAAGAATTCCAGGCCTTTCCTCCTCCCTTTCAAATGACGTGAAAAGCCTCACAACACCGGAGAGACTCCCTAAGGCTAGCAAATGTGGATGTCAGTGTAAACTGCAGGGGTTAAGTTTATCTTGTATCATCGGCAAGACTGGTTTCTAAAGGTCACTTTTCTGACAAAGGAGGTGAGTCCTTGTTTTCTAACCAGAGACATTCAATGAATTCTTTTTCAAGTTCTCCTGCCCATTTAACATGCAAATGCTACAGAATAATTGTGCCGTATTGTAAATTGTGACGTAGGGGCAAAAAGCAGGGATTATTTCTGGATCAAGGGATTGTTGCAGTCTCACTGTTGATGAAGAGTCGCCACGTGGATCACCACACGCTCCCAACCCTGTATCTTCCTTTTTTTTATTTTATTATTTTTTAGTTTTATTTTATATTTTTGAGACAGGGTCTTGTTCTGTCGCCCAGGCTGGAATGCAGTGGTACGATCTCAGCTCACTGCAACCTCCTCCTCCCAGGTTCAAGTGATTCTTATATCTCAGCCTCCCGAATTGCTGGGATTACAGGCACATGCTACCACACCTGGCTAATTTTTGTATCTTAGTAGAGACGGGGTTTCGCCATGTTGCCCAGGCTGGTCTCAAACTTTTGAGCTCAGGTGATCCTCAGCCTCCCAAAGTGCTGAGATTACAAGCATGAGCCATTGTGCCCGGCCCCTGTATTTTGTTTTTTCAAAAGACAAGAAAGAGCTAGAGGTGGACACTCAGACCTTCCATGGCAATTCTCCTGGCCTCATGTGTGCAAATCACCAGACAGAACTCTGGAGAGGGATGCGGGGACACGAGGGCCCTTCCAGTTAATAAAGAAAGCCGAAAATAAGACACGTGAACAAACACATTAGAGAGAACAGTGCAACGTAGACACCTCGGCTCCAACTGAGGAAGGTGACGTATGTCCATGGGAGGACAGAGAAGAGCAGCGGCTGAATGTCCCCTGGAAAGAGCTGTGGAGTAGGTGAGGCGGGAGTGGGATGGGAGAAGGGGAGTGAGGGTTGAGGGTTTGCAAATGGTCAGCCCTGCAGGGAATTGGGTAACAAGATGACCTGAACCCAAATCACTGAATGTGCCAGAGAAAGAGGAAGACCGGGCCAGGCTCAGTGGCTCATGCCTGTAATCCCAACACTTTAGGTGGCTGAGGTGGGTGGATCACGAGGTCAGGAGGTCGAGACCAGCCAGACCAACATGGTGAAATTTTGTCTCTACTAAAAATACAAAAATTTACTGGCCGTGGTGGTGTGCACCTGTAATCCCAGCTACTCAGGAGGCTGAGGCAGGAGAATTGCTTGAACCTGGGAGGTAGAGGTTGCGGTGAGCCAAGATTGCGCCACTGCACTCCCGCCTGGGCAAGAGCGAGACTCCATCTCAAAAAAAAAAAAAAAAAGTGAAAGAGGAAGGTTGAGTGAATTCAAAGCAGGCAAAGTGAGCACATCAAAGCAAAAAGAGATGACTCTGAACAGCTTGAGTCCCAGCAGCTAAGAGGCCACCGTCCTACTGGGACTGGATTGCCACTGAGAGAGGAGAGTATGGACTTGGGACTATGACCCATGGCTTCCGTCAGAAGTGAGCATCTGAAGCAAATGATGCCTCTAAGCCAGATGGTAGCCACTAAGTGGGTGACATGCTCTGTGTTAGGAGAGCCTGGTGGGCAGGCCTGAGAAATTCAAGCTGATAAATCACCAGGCAGGTGTTCTAAGAATCCAGGGCTGTCGCTGGAAAGAGTTGGAAATCTCTCGTGAGACCCACATGCAAATGTTCACCTGTTTTATCAGACTAGAAAATGTGCCTTGCTCCTATAAATGCTTTAGCAGGGAGCATCACTGACCTTTTCCATTCAGCCGATCATGAGTTCACAACACATTGACTTTTTTTCCAGTCACTGCTGAAGCCATGCACACATATGGCCCCTAACAGTGCAGGGTTTGCCATTAAGAGATGGAAATCAGTGCCAGTCGAAGTTAGAAAGCAAGGAGGGAATTTCCCTATTCCAAATTACATCCAGGATCACAAAGTTGGCTTTTGTCTCAATCAGGAGGAGTATCCATGGAGACTAGAACCCTGCTGCTGGAAGTGTGGCCTGTAGTCCAGCAGCCTCTCCTAGGAGCAGGGTAGCAAGCCAAACTCTCAGGTCCCAACCCAGACCTGCTGCGTCAGAGCTCTCATACCTGCAAGCTCCCCCAAAGGCTATAGCATCCCCATTTAATCCTGAACATAATCGACCCAGAGTGATACCCAGGCTCCTCCTGCCTGGGAAGAGAGCAGGAATCAAATAGAGGGTTATAATCCTGGTCTGGACCCCTCCTGAAGTCCCTCATAGCGTGGCACGAGCACCCCAGCCTGGCCCGTCCGTCCCCAGGAGCCTCCACGGAGCCTCTAAGCTGGGCAGCCACTGACCGAGGCTGCGTCCATCAACTGTTCCAGGGATCTTTCCAATCATGGGCTCAGTTAAAAACCCTGAAGTCAGCTGCCCTGGGCTGAGGTCCTTGGACTTCCTTGGGCTCTCTCGGCCCACACCCGCTCACTGCCCTCTCCTCACTGTGGAGGCTGGCAGCTGCCCAGGCTTACTCACATCTGAGCTAGCCATGGGCTTGGATGGTACTGGGGACGCTTGCTGCAGTTCCATGTTCCAGTCCTGCCTTTGCCATGGAGAAGTAGAGCAATTGCTAATGTAAAATGGTGGCTTATCTGGGCTGTGGAGGGCAGGTGGTCGCACGCAGCTGCGTGGGTTTCTCTTGCGTGTGCGGTGCCATTGCTGCCTGTGCTCTGGGCACAGAGGAGAGAAGGCGCTCATCAGTCATTCCATGGTGACCCAGTCCCCCGTGGTAGGAATCCCACAGCAGCAGGCACGGCTAACGCCCCGCCCTTAGTGTGCAGAACACAGCTCCTGATGCCCTGTGGAAGTTGACAAAGGCACCTTAAAATAAAATGTGTCATCTCAAAAGAATTTTCTCCAAATTTGGGACCGTAGGCCCTGGCTCTCAATCTCCAAAGATTCTGAGGATTCAGACTAGCCTCTGATTTTCTTCCCTTTCCAAAATAATAGAATCCAGATTGGCATAACCCCTTAAACCAGCCATGACTTTTTGATCAGAGTTTTAAAATACACTCAATTATTCTAAAAAGTGACAAATATAAAAATTTTTAAGTCTTCGAAGTCCAATTAAGCTTTAGTCACCTGACTGTTTAGAATGTGAGCCATTAGTGCGCATGGCAAGTTGAGAATCTCTTACAGCTTCTCCTGCCTGCATTCTGGAAACGCAGCTACGCTAAGCTAACACTGCAGAGGGCTTCCGCATGGGCATGGACTCAGGTCCCAAACGCTGCAATCGATGAAGATCTGTGCCTTGTGCAGGGAGAGACCATGACAAGCTTGATTAGGGTGGGTCTGTGGGTACCAGGTACTTCCTTTATAGTCTCCCCAGAGTCACCACTCCTGTAAATGGGTTTAGGGAAACCTGGGAGCTGAGACCACACCTAGTAAGACCAACACGACTGCTAGCCCTGCCATAACAGAAACATTTCTCAGAGCATATGGGTCAGTAAGCACAGTAGCCACTATTTATCAGACGCTTAGAGCAGGTCAGTCATTGTTCCAGACTGTCATTGACAGAAGTCATTTTCAAAGCATCACCCAGGAACAGGTGAAAATGCAAACTCCACACTCCATCCCAAACCTGCTGAATCAGGCTCTCCTGGGCTGAGACCCGGCAATCTGAGTTTTAAGAAACCTCTGAATGATTGTGGTTCTTGCTAAAGCTTAAGGACCACCAGCCTTCATCATCTCGTTTCTGTGATCCGAGTGTGATTTATTGCCGAGCACAGATAATTGGGAGATCTGAAAAGTCAAAAAGCTCAGTGCAACTGTGTCATTCGGGGCTTTCCGGAGGAAAATAACCAGCAGAGCATGTATAGAGAGAGAAAGTCTAGGGGACTTTGCTCACAAGATTACAGAGACTGGCAAGTCCAGACTCTGGATGGCGGGCCACAGGCTGGAGCCCCAGGAGAGCTGACACTGCAGGCACCTGAAGGCTGTCTCCTGATGGTGCATAGAAGTCCAAAGGCAACTCTCTTGTCCCGGACAAGACCAGCCTTTTGTTCTACTCAGGTCTTCAATGAACTGATGAGGCGCACCCACATTATGGAAGACAATCTACTTTCCTCACAGTTCACTGATTTAAAGTTACCTTCACAGAAACACCCAGGAGAATGTTTGACCAAATACCTAGGCACCCCGTAGCCCAGCCAAGTTGGCACATCCAATCCACCATAACACAGGTCCACACACCTGACCAGTGGGGAAGCCAGGATGGCAAGCCAGGCTTGGTAGGCTAGCAGCTGCTGCCAGTGACCCCACCAGCTCATCCAAGCTGGCCTTTCCTGTCCAGGTCACTGTGGTGGTGAGGAAGGGCCCAAGCTTTGCCCACAGTAGAACCTGGACTTCAGCCCTCTCTGCCACATGCCATCAGTATGATCAAGCATACTGGCTATTCTCTGAGCATCAGTCTTCCCCATTGTAAAATGGGCCTGCATCCTCAGCAGTTAGAGGAAGGGGAGATGTCAGCATCTTTCATCAGCACCCAGGAAGTGGAAGTGAGCTTCCTTCCTCCCAGTTTTCTGCACTGAATGCTCCCTTTGCACAGCAGCAGCTGGTAGGCTAGAGAAATGACTGCCTTGCTGGCACCACTAGGGAGGGCATAGGCATTGCCCACCTAAATGAGTTGCAAATTTCACTCATTGTGAGGTGGCCAGGCTTTCCAGAATTTAAAATATAGCCACTTTATCAGGTCTTCTTTTAGTAGAACCTAGACCTGGAGACCATCTAAAGGTAAGGCGCTTGCCTCAGGGTTACAGCCTGTCAAGGTCCAAGGTGTCATTTTTAAAAGTGACAGAGACTATAGGTCACAAAGGACCAAAATAGGACTGCAGGTCCAAATGGCACTAAAACCTAGTGAATTCTTTTTTAAGTCAATTAAGTTTTAATTAGTCTAATTTTTCAGTGCCCAGTTGCAGTTATAGTTATAAATTCGAATTAGCTCCAGCCAGGTCAAAATACTTCCAGACAATTTAACAACTAGCAGAGATTTGAGAAACTACAGCTTTACCCTCAGGGGCAAGACGTTCACAAGACAGTCCTGCTATCCTCAGCCCAGGAGTCCAAACCCACTATAGGCGAGAACAAAAGGGATCTGGACTCTGAGCCACTCTGAACTGCTTCTCATTTGCATAAATTTGCATATCACCTTCCAGCAGCTCCCACCCCAGCTGAATCAAAGGAACCATGGAGTGCCGCATTCTTAAAATTAAGCTGCAGGCTGTGTCTCTGGCATGACATGTCTGCAGATTTTCAGGTTGATTACATTGATCACATCACAGTTTAGCAAAGTGGACACAAAAGGAGACAGTACCTTTGATGGGAGCTGCAGGCCTTCCAGGGCTGTTCTGCAGCAGGGAGCAGCTGTAGGCCTGGTGGGCTTCAGCCCCTTCAGGGCAGAGCTGGCTCCACAGCCGGCCCCTGATCCTACCCTTTGGGGTCTCCACCCCCTCCCATGTCCCCCTCCTCATAACTGGAATGAGTCATGTCATTGGCTGCAGAGCCTGGGGATTTACATAAGAACACCTTATTTCAAAGCTGCCATTCACCCTACCATCTCAGAGACACTTAGCAAAATCCAGCTTTCCTAAAAATGGATGCTCCATATTAGATGGCATATATTAGCCCTCATTAAGCCTCTTACTGAGAAAGCACTTAAACCTTTTTATAGAAGTTCCGCCTATCCAACTTCCCTTTCACTGTTCAAGCCTGAGCCAATAGACTCTCTGCAGCTCCCAGATGCCCCGTGTGAGGGGGGACACACAGGGAGTGTCATAGGGGCAGGGAGAACATACTAGAGCTTCTCTATTTTTTTAACCTCTTACATGGATGAGAGGTGTGTTCAAACAAGGTTTACTGAGAGAGTACACGATCCAATGTGGACAAACTAGGGAGCCTGTGCAAGAGGTAGCACCTCAGGGCCTCAGCCTCCACATCTGCTGCCTCGGCATAACCTTCCAGCCATGGCTCCTTAGCACCGCTGACTGTCCACAGTACATTTCCATTGCTCATCTTCATCAAGGTTCAACTTCATCAAGGTGTGACTGTGCTTTCCATTCACTCCAGCCGCTCTCCTTGTTTGCATTCACCTGGGAGAGGAGGCGGTTTGTTCCAGGGGAGGCTGTGCAGCACCAAGGGTTGCAGCCCTCTCTCCAGCTCCATGCCCGGTGGTGAGACCTGAGCAGGAGCTCAAACTCTAAGTGCGTCACTGCCCAAGCCAGACCATGGGACAACTTACAGTTTCTACCTAGAGGGCTATTGTGCCAATTAAATGTGAGGTGCCCACCATAATGTCCATGTAGGCACTCAGTGACCACTGGATGTTATCGAAATCACTTTACAGAAAGCATGTTTTCAAAAATGTATGCCCCGCTAGGCTGTAGGTATGCATGTGCCCATCTGTGCATCCTCCAGTGATGAACACATCAATTGATCTATGTATTTGCCTAAGTATATAGATCAATCCATCTGTATATTTAGCCATGTGAAAGCCCTTTCTTATTTGTTCCATAGGCATTTCTAGCTACAACTTGAGAGGAAGGTCAGAGGACTCTTCCCTGCTGATGCCCATGTGTGTGTAGGGCACCCCTCCCTGCCTCATGATCCACAATAAAGGGCTTTCTGACTTCCCTCTTCATCCAGTTTCCGCACTGGTAGGTAGATTTCCTCTGATGTGAGCTCACAACGGACACCAAAAAAGCTTTGAGCAGTTCTTCATCCAAGGTTGCCATTTGGCAAATTCCCTCCACATAGCAGCGCATCATGCCCTTGCAAGGATGGGCAGTCCTCTGAGCATGCTACTGTTGTGAGCCTTTCACACCTTGGCCTATTAGACAGCCCGATGGAGGCTCCTTCCAGCCTCCTTTCAGAAGTCCCCTTCTCTCTCATGCTGCCTCCCTGGACACATCCTTCCTGCCAAAGAAAACAGCACGGCCCAAGCACTGTCATGCAATGGTAGAGAAAGAATGGAAAGGGCATTCTCCACTCTCAGAAACCGTTTGCCCCTCTACCTCCAAGCACACAAAGAAAAAGGCGACCGACGTACCTACTACAGCTATATTGGGTGGTTAGTTTTCTACCCCAAATTCACACCAGAGTGCACCCAGCTATCCTATGCCCCTGCTAGCCCGGCTTGTCTACCAGTTGGGGGTGCGCCATATGAGCACCATGCCTAGCACACGTCTCTGTCCTGGGCAGTTTCATGCTGGCCCCTTGGAGGCTGGAGAACGGGAAAGAGTGCCAGAGAGATGGAGGAACAGCAGTAGCCACCATCCTGCTTCAGTACACGTGTGCTACGGTGGCTGCTGGTCCCTCTCTTTTCCTTACCCCACCTTTCTCTCCCCACACAGTCTTTACTCTCCCTAAGTTCTCCATTAATGTCCAAAGCACATTACTGGCCTTGCACTCCCCTCGGCACTCTGAATCACGGAGACGTCTGCCCCAGCTTCATGTCCACACCTAAATTTCTTCTAACTTATCATTTCCATCTTACTTAACCTCCTATTTTTTTTGTTTCTACATTTTCTCTCATTTAAAAAAATCCAACCACCTTTATTATGTACTCATCCCCATAGATTTTCAGTGTTGCCCCTCTCCATTAACTGTAGGCCATCATCTTGTGCCACCATTCATTTTATTCCTCTATTTTTTCCTGCTGTGTTGACTGCCACTTGCCAAAGAACACCACTTCTGTCTAAAGATGGCACAGCAGACACCCTGGATGACTTTTCAAGCATTTGTTTTTTGATATGCAGAGCTGACCCAGTAACTTCACCAAACTTCAACTCAGACATTTTAGTCTTCCATGTTTGTTTGTTTGTTTTGAGACAGTTTTGCTCTTGTTGCCCAGCCTGGAGTGCAATGGTGCAATCTCAGCTAACTGCAACCTCTGCCTCCCGAGTTCAAGCGATACTCCTGCCTCAGCCTCCTGAGTAGCTGAGATTACAGGCACAAGCCACCCTGCCTGGCTAATTTTGTATTTTTAGTAGAAATGGGGTTTTGCCATGTTGGTCAGGCTGGTCTCAAACTCTTTATCTCAGGCTTCCGCCTCAAAAAGTGCTGAGATTACAGGTGGGAGCCACCATACCCGTCTAAGTCTTTCATGTTTTAATGATTCAGGTGGCATCATGGATAAATAGGTCTGCTGGAATTAATGTGAATTATTTTTCAGTCAGGATTCTCTGACAGTTGTGAGAAATGGGAACGTTCTTCTTCAAAGTTTTTACCTTAGACTACATCATAAGGAGTAACAATCTCTTGCTCTATGGTCATTATCCTCTATTAGCATAAACATATACCCATGTATATATATTCTCTAAATCAGCACGTATTAAATCAGCTACCTTGACTCGCCCCAGCATGTCTGAACAAGACTGGGCAAGCTCCAAGCAGGAAGTAAACTAGCCTTGGTGAGTGATGCATTGTCTCCATGTGGATTTTTCCGGACGTTGTAAATCCATTTCCGACAACAGGTGTTGTATCTCAGTCTTTCTTCCTGGCAATTGAGACAAGAAGGAACTGTAGGTGTAGTGAATTTCACTTCATTCCTGAACTCAGAAAGCCCCCATGATGTTCCTTGGACCCCGAGTAAAAATGCCACAAACTCCCTGAGGCTCAGTTCTGGGCACTTCATCCTAAATGCGGCCCATGATCCTCAAAGTGGAGGTTGAATAAGTGATGATCTACTGTTATTATTAATTTGTATTTTTTGAAGCTCTTTCATAAGGACAACCTATTGCTTCAGTGAGCTCGAAGATCCTAGCTTCCAGGCCCATAACCTCATTCATGGAGTATCTTGCGAAGTGCCCTGTGGAATTTGGTAGTGAGTTTACAACTATTTGAGGAGCCTGGCCAACTTCAGAGGACAGTCCAAGAAGATTCATAATGCGACTGTAAAGCCAGGTCTTGGCAGCATCCTCTCAATATGTTGTTTGGTTGACAGAATCACAAAACCAAAGAGTAATTAACAACCCGGAGGAACTGATAATGATGCAGATGCTGCCTTCTCAAGACAGGAAGAAAGACTCTGTCTCAACAAAGCTGTCACCAACACAGGAGAGAGATCAGAACCAGAGGACCCACAAAAATTTTGAAACAAGACCACAGTTTAAGATGAAATTCCCCTCAATTATTTGCGCTTTTTGAAATTCGGACCTGCACAGTGTCTGGAAGCTTCTAGAGGCTTTGAATTCTCTATAAACGCAACCACCCCACCAAAATGGATATGGTCCTCTTAAACTTCTGGTATCTGAATTTTATCGTTTATTATTTTCTGCTTTCTTCACTCCAGATAAAAATATCTAATTTTCTCAAAAGTGTGAGAGTATTTCTGAGCTTCCCCACAAACACTGCTTGTGTCTTTGGATTACTTGAAGTATATGTTGTATGGCTGCTTCGAAGTCAAAATGTCCCATAGAGGTTCAGTTTCATAGCAGTCAATCATGCTAAAGTTCTGATCTTTTGCAATTGTAGTCAAGTTCTGATCTTTCGAGGCACTGAAAGGGATTGCTGTGGTAGTGTTTGTTTTTGTTTTTATTTTTGTTTTTGTTTTTGTTTTGCTTGTGGTACAGGCTTGCTTTCTCATGCAGGCTAGAGTGCAAGGGTGAAATCTCAACTTACTGCAACCTCCGCTTCCCAGGCTCAAGCGATCCTCTCGCCTCAGCCTCCTAAGTAGCTGGGACCACAAGCACCTACCACTATGCCTGGCTAATTTTTGTATTTTTTTGTAGAGACAGGGTGTCTCCATATTGCCCAGGCAGGTCTTGAACTCCTGGGCTCAAGAGATCCTCCCGCCTCAGACTCCTGAAGTGCTGGGATTATGGGGCAGAGCTACCACACCTGACCTGCAGTAGATTTTGAAGAAGCTTTTTAAAATCCTGATGGGATGGACAGATGAATGGAAGGATGAAAGGATGGAGGGATGTGGGAAAGGAAAGAGGAGGGGAGGGGAGGAGAAAGAAAGGGAGCAGAGAGGAAAGAAGGGGAGGGGAGGGAAGGAGAGGTAAGGGGAGGGGAGGGGAGGGGAGGAAGATATAAGCTGGTAAAGTTTGAGGTTGATCTTTGCTTGCTTTGACTCATCAGTTTTCGCACAGTCAGCAGTATTTCCCCCTGCTCTCAGCACAATAGTCAACCCTATCCTCAGTTCTTACAGTTGCTATTTTCAGGACTCATCAGTGATTTGAATTCACAAATCCTGTGGTTTTACACCTAGCTACAGAGGTCAATATTTACAGTGTGCTAACAACACCACACAATAATGAAATTTCTCCCAGCTAAATCTCAAACCTCTGATCATTACATGTGAACTTTCAGTATAACCTATAAGTCCAAAGGATACAAACCATGACAAAGGGTAGACCAGAGGCCTTCGGAGGAAAAGAAATTAAGTGGAGTCTTACTGAAAGCATGCTTGCAACATGGAACTTATACATATTGACCCTGTAATCCTCTAAGAATATATCCTAGGGAAACCTTTAGAAATATGAAGATTTATGCTTAAAAAAAGCTCACTTTGGAATTTGTCTTAATAACATATACTGGAAACAACCCAAATATCCAGTATTAGGGGAATTATTATATGTTATGGTGTATAAGGTGATGGAGGATAATACATAAATATTAACACATAACATTTAAAACCTCATTTTCAAAGAAATGTAAATTTGTTAGTTAGTACTTATAATATAAGCATGCTATGGTTTAAAAGAGAAAATGTTGGCCAGGCTCAGTGGCTCATGCCTGTAATCCCAGCACTTTGGGAGGCTGAGGCAGCCGGATCACCTGAGGTGGGGAGTTTGAGACAAGCCTGACCAACATGGAGAAACCCCATCTCTACTAAATATATAAAATTAGCCGGGCATGGTGACACATGCCTGTAGTCCCAGCTACTTAGGAGGCCGAAGTAGGAGAATCACTTGAACCCAGGAGGTGGAGGTTGCAGTGAGCCGAGATTGCACCATTGGACTCCAGCCTGGACTACAAGAGCAAACTCCACCGCAAAAAAAAAAAAAAAAAAAAAGAAAGAAAGAAAGAAAAGAAAATTTCAAATATATATACACAGTAATTATTTAAGAAATGGAATATGAAATGTACCAACAATAAGGATCCCAACTGGTTATCTCTGATTAGTAGAATTGTCAGTAATTTTACTTTTCTCTATTTGCTTTTCTGTATTTTCCAAGTTTTCTACAAAGACACATTGCTTTTTAAAAATTTTTATTTGTACCATGTACTATTATCAACTGATAACCAAAGGGGAAGAAACAGCAACAACAAAAGGGTTTATGACGCAAGGCAAAGGTCTTACACTCACCGCCGCGCATCTCCCAGGGGAAGATCTGATAGCTGTCCCTGGATTCAGTCGTCTGGGATTGCCTGTGATAGAAGCCTCTGTTCTGACAAGCTAACAGCCGTGAGAAACACCAATTGACTTTCCAGTTGAAAAGTGAATATTTTGCAGCTCACTGCAACCTCTGCCTCCCAGGTTCAAGCATTCTCCTGCCTCAGCCTTCCAAGTAGCTAGAACTATGGGCATGCACCATTACACCTGGCTAATTTTTTTTTATTTTTAATGGAGACGGGATTTCACCATGTTGGCCAGGCTGGTCTTGAACTCCTGACCTCAGGTGATTGGCCCGCTTTGGCCTCCCAAAGTGCCAGAATTACATTCACATTATTATAACTATAAACTATTGTTCAATTCTGAGCCAGATGGAGCCGCCCTAAGAATGAGCTTCCTCCTCTCCAGGACCGTTCTCCCACCCTGTAGGAAGATCAATTCCTCCTATCTTATAGCTCTTCATGGCTTCATTTCATAACATCTTTTTATTTGTTTTGTATTGCACTACAAGTCTCTCAGGTTGCTTATCATTTTACCCTGTGTTTAGTTACTTGGTTTTCTTTTCTTCCTTCTGCATTTGGCTTTATTATAGTCTCAAAATTGTTCCAGGCCCTGAATCACAATTTTGTTCCTATTGGGTTCTTTTCCCCTGGATATCTCTTTTCCAGGCTTGCCATCAAGGATCTCTCGGATCCCTGGAGCCAAGCTTTAGTTGAGCAGGGCTGGGCCCTCGGCCTTGAGTTCTAAGAAAGGCAGCTGCTTTTAGGGGGACTTGAGGTGGCAGTACTGTAATTTCAGAGGCTCTCCCGCCATGAAAGATGATCATGCCCAGTTTATATGTGAGGACTGGGAATTGTTTGGTTTGAATGTTCCCTCCAAATCACGTGTTGAAACTAAATCTCCAGTGTGGCAATATTGAGAGGTGGGGCTATCAGAGGTGACTGGATCATGAGGGCTTTGCCTTCAGGAGTAGATTAATCTCTTCATTGATTAACAGATTAAAGGGAATCTCAGGGGCTTTATAAGCAGAGGAGAGAGCATGCTCAGTCCCCTACCATGTGATGTCTTGCTGAGCATGCTAGCCGGTCCCCACCAGCAAGCAGGCCCTC
This sequence comes from Alouatta palliata, assembly GCA_004027835.1. NCBI lineage: Eukaryota > Metazoa > Chordata > Mammalia > Primates > Atelidae > Alouatta > Alouatta palliata. Next base: position 13,917 of record PVKV010019589.1, on the reverse strand, counting down.
CCCAGAGGCATTCCCTTAACCTTGGACTTCCCAGCCTCCAGAACTGTAAGAAATTCCCTTTCTTTATATGTTACCCAGTTTCAGATATTCAGTTACAAGCAATGGGAAATGGACCAAGACAGCCCTCTAGGTCAAGTGACTCTGATAAAAGTCAGAGGGGAGACTAAGCCCATCTGATTCCTAGTCCTGTGCTCCCAGGACACAAGTGGCTCTGAGCCCCTCCTGACAGGTTTCAGGACGGGGATGCTGTAGCCAGCCTGGCCACTCAGCAGGCATGTGTTCACATTGCGCATGTGGGTAAGTAATAAACCAGAAGCAAAACTTACAGACATACAGGACGGGCAGGTGGAGCCCTGCAGCCTCCCTTGAGAGCTAGAAGGAAATACTGAACAGGGGCTAATGTCGTTCTGTCCTCTGACGCTGAAGCCAAGAAACAAAATGCCCTACAGAGGGGAGGGGCCTGGATTTCTGCACCAGTGTTCTCATGGTATAAACCACAAGGAAATACAGTTTTCCACAGGCCTCCCTGGCTTCTGTCGGAAGCACTGGCACTCAGGCCTCCTGTTTGCTGCCCAGTGAATATGCAGAGAGAGGCTGAGGCTGAGCTGCAGGGGAGCCATGCTACGCCTCACCTATGGAAAGAGGGAACTGGAAGTGAACTCTTGGTTTGGCGTCTGTGCCCAATCCAGCAGACTCCCACAGAGCTGGCATGCGGGACTGGATAAAGGAGCACCCTGGGATCCATAGCACGGGGCAGGGTACATGGCAGCAAGATGCAGGCTCCCTGCCAGCCTGGGCTCGCCCCGAGAGGGCTCTAGGCCTGGGATGCCACTGAAGACTTGCCCCTGTTAGGCAGCTGCCGGCCCTGTGCGACTGCCTCCTGGACTGTACCCCAGTGCTGGAGGTGGCTACTTGGGATGGATGCAGTGGCTCAGGAAGCTGAGGTGACCCCGATCCTGGAGGGAGGCCAGCTAGGGGCTGTCTGCTGTCCACATCTCTGCAGAAGGGCAGCAAGGCCTTCCTGGAAGGGAGCCTGGGTGTATATCAGGGTCCACCAAAACTTCTAGGAAGCTACACATCATCAGTATCATAGTCGTAAGTCCCTTGTAGAGGGGCTTCTAGGCATCCTACATCTGATATCTCACTTACCAAGTGGGAAACTCAGGCATAAGGAAACTGAATAATTTGCCTATAAAGGTGAAGGAAATAGTTTTACAAAAGAGAAGGCATATAGTCATCAAGAGGAGAATGGGGATGGTAGAATTTGGCAGAACTGCTCTTGGGAGCTGCCTGGGCATGTTTTCTGCAGGCCTCCCTGGCGTGTTGTTCAAAATCATGTGAGAGCATTGCTCACTCTGACCTTGATGCTCCCTGAGGATGAGGGCTGAGCCTGGAGCCGCACAGGTGGCAGGGCAGGAAGAGCAGGCCGGCACCCTGGGGGTGGGACCCAGCAGGGAGGCTGCAGTTCCAGGCAGGAGTGACCAGGTAGTGTTGGGACGTCTGTCTGGACCTCCTGCAAGAGGCTGAGTCAGCAAGCAGCTAAGTGTGATTTCACTGGAGTGTGTAGAGCTAGATGGTAAGAGGAAGGAGCATTTTTATTGTCCTGTCAGAAAATAATAATGCTCCTGTGGCCAGCATTTGCACATTCTTCATTTCCCTACATATCAAGAGCTGGATCCCCTACACCACATGGGTGGGAATTTCCATCCAGGGAGTTCCCGGGCCTCTCCCTACCCTTCCCCCAGAGTTTGTTCAAGTTGTCCAGGTTTATGCAGGGCCAAGCCACTGGAGAACCTCCCAGGGCACACGGTCCCTGACCCAGGTCCAATTTTTTTCCCAGATGAGCACACAGCTGCTGTGAGGATGCTGGAAGCCAGAGGTGGAGCATGTATGCTCACCAGACCCCCAGCTCTCCCAAAGAACAGGACACAGTCCTCCTGCTGGACAGACACACAAAGAGCCCTTGCAGATGTCCCACGTCAGGGGGAAATCTGTGTCCCCTGCAGCGTTCCTCTCTGTGGGTACAGGCTGGAGTGGAGGAGTAAGACAGAAGCAAAAACAGAGCAGTTCAATTCCATGCTGGCACCCTGAGGATGGCAAGGGAGGCACACAGATGCTGCCACTGTGCCTGCTCCCGTGCTCTGGAGTCAGGCCCGAGAAGGAAGATTTATTTTTGGTGCAGGTGATAAGGCATAAAAGCCTGCATACCGCATGTGCCTGTGTTTTGTGTGGCAGGAACACATGTTAGCCGTGACCAATGAGAACACAAAGCCATTACTCGGTGCCTGCAGAGGGAGGCCTGGCCACTTCCTGCTGCAGAACAGCAGCCCAAGCTATCTCCAGGGAGAACCCCCAGCCTGCAGCTTGATTCACACAGCACGGATCCAAGGTTCCACCCATGCCTATTCAGTGTCTCATGCTCCAGAGAAGTTCACAGAGTGCTGTCCAGATATTCCAGCCCAGCAAAGCTTCTAAAGGAGAAGCAGGCGCTGACTGGCCCTCACGGCCCCCTGGCTCTCTCCCGGAGCCAGAGTTCTCGACAGGACCTGTGGAACAGAATGTCAGCATTTGCTTTGTCTGGAAAGCTCAGGAGCACGTGGATCTGGCCTCAATCAACAGCCCAGAAAATCTGCCTCTGGCACTGGCGGGACATCACCCTGTTCCTGCTAAAAGCACAGCAAGGGCTGCCGATGTCCACAACGGAGCTGCCCGCCAAGGCAGATTCTGTGTCCCGTGGCCCCTGAGCTCTGTCCAGCTGCCAACACATTGGCTGTGCCCAGAGGAGGACAAATCATTTTGCCCAAGGACTTTATTATGCAATGACTCTAAAAATCACCACGTGAAAGAGACTTTTGTTCCTCAAAAAACACATGCTGTTGGAAACATTAAATGTGATGTTATTTCCTGTGCTGTATATTCAAATACTTTATTTTTCTGGATAAAAATGCCAGGAAAAAAACTTGCCTCTCTTGAAGAACTAACCTACCTTTTCTTTCTTTTTCTCTTTTTTTAAATTAAGAACCGGCACTTTAAAAAAAAAAAAAAAAAACCCTTCCTGTCAAGAATGAGAGTTAAATATTAACTCCATGCCAGCATCCACTTTATCTTAGACTCCCGATGTATTCATTTCTCTTCCCCACTTTTCTACTAAAGTCTGCCAATGTTCTTGATTTCACCTTGACTTCTTGTGGAGCATGCCAAGGCACCTGCAAGCCCTTTGAAAGAAAGGGAGGAATTAAAAGTAAATTAGCAGAGGCACTTGTAAGTAAGTAAGCATAGAGCTCGACATTTGTGCCTCGTCATCTGAAGCAACGTTGTTGAGGGCTGAGAGCTGGAAACAGCAGGAGAAGAACCCTTGGGCCGCCTGTCTAAGAATCCATGGGCTGTCCGGGGAAGCACGTGGTTTCCCAGTCTGGAGCAAGAAGAGTAATAATAGGGAGCGTCAGATTTCTCAATATCTATTGCTGTGCAGCAAATCATCCCAAACTGAGTGTCTTCAAACAACCACAATTATTTTATGCTCACTCCTGGTTTCAGGAAGGCTCAGCTGGGTGGCTCTGGCTTAGGGCTTTCTGCAGTGTAGTCAGGCAGTAGCTGGAGCTCTCAGAGGTTGGCCGGGCTTCCTGTCATGTGGCCTCAATCCTTCCCATGTGCTCTCTCCCCATGGGCTGTTTTGTGCTTCCTGGCAATATGGCGGCCACAGGTGGCAAGACTTGTCGTGTGTTATTAACGCTTAGGGCTCCAGCGAGCACCTTCCAGCGCTCAGCATAGAAGCTGCAGTGCCTTTGAGGGCTCATTCTCAGGAGTCAGGCACCATCCCTTCTGCTGGATGCCTTGGATCTGCCAGTCCTGAAGATAAGCCTGGATCCCAGGGGAGGAGGTTGACCTCTCGCCCTTCAGGGGTAAAGGTGCTGAAGAATGTATGGGCACGTCTCGAAATTGCCACCCGCAGTATGCAGCAGTCACTGGCCCCAGCCCCAACTGGAAGGTAAAGAGGCATAAGACAGGTGGACTTCTTACATAGTCCAGGGAGGTGATGACAAAGACAGCTGGAGCTTCTGCTGCTGGCCGGGCGTGCCTCTACAGGGAGGCAGTGCTGGAGAAGGAAAAACATGCTCCACTCTGAGAACAATCCACCACCTAGCATGTGCCACACAGACCCTCTCCCAGAGCCCTGCCAGGCCCTCACCGTGAGCCAAGCATATGCCTGGATCTGGCTAGAATCACTGCAACACCCAGAAAGGGGCAGCCTGCCGGCCCTGCTACTGCCTGTGCCTGCCAAGGGCACACTTAGCTTTTGCTTTAGGGAAGGGACAATGAGGACACTAGAGTGCCATTGGCCTCTGGCTCCAGGGCTAAGAGACAGCATGATATGTGCTTTCTTATTTAAAAAAAAATGAATTAAAAAAATCAGAGCTAAATTCCTACTCTGAAACCTATCCCTTTTGCTAAATTATCTGGAAATCGTACCTTCAGATGCCCTGTGGTTTTTGAGGACTTCAACGTGCTATGGCAGATGAAGGTGGATTTGCAAGTCACTTGGGCCTTGGGAAAGATGCCAGTCTGAAAGAGGCGAGCCCAGGCGTCTCCCCAGAGCCTGATAGGGCTGGCTGCCAAGGGCTCCATGCTCTCTCTGGGGGTGTCTGTGGCCCCTCCCTCTGCCTCCAAGGCCCTGTGTCCCAAGATGTCATGAGGCCCCGCAGTAGATGGAGACTGCCTGTTCACATGCAGGACTTTCACGGCACTTGACACCTGCGGCAAGGACGCTGACTTTTGCGGCTCTGAAGCAGACGCAGAGGTGAAACCCAGGCGCGACCTACAGCTGACCTTCCCACAGCGCCTTCCCAAGACGTCGCTGCCCACAGGACCCCCCGTGTGGGAAGGACACTTTGCCAAATCAACTCTCTACTAGCACCTTCCGACCTTGGGAAGCCACACAGGAGTCAACTGAGTTCGAGTGTGTGTGATAGTGTGCCCTGAGAACATGCTATTTTTTTAGCTTTCTTTCAGTTTCTTTCCCCAGTTTCCTGAGCACAGGTCATGTACATGCACGGTCACGGGCACATCCCTAGCATGCTGCAATGTGCTGAGTGAAGTTTTTCTGAACAGCAATGATTTCTTTCCGATCTTTTTTTTAGACTCAGCAGACCACAGGGAGCCATGCATGGTTCCAAGCACCCTGCGGGTGCTCACACACAGTGGTCAGGCTATTCCTGCTCCTCAGCTCTCAGATGAGGACACTGAAGATCAGAAGGGCCACGTAGCTTCAGGTAACCCTCCCTGCTTTAGACTGTCCTGCTCCCTGACTTTGCAGGACAATGTGCCATTTCTGAATTCTGCCTTTCATGGGTTCTGGTTTTTATTTTTATATTGAGCATACAGAGTCGCTCCAGGGTTACTAGCACAAAATCAGACTTAGCACGCAATCAAGCTTTCAGGCGGCACAAATATCGTGGGACAGAGAGAAAGTCTGGATTCAGATGGAGAATGAAATGAGGGAATCCACTCCATTACTGTGAGGAGGCAGTTGCTGAGAGGGCAGGTCCCTGCACATGTCCTCTGGCCACATCTGGACTGGAAGCAGCTACTCTGTCGTTGAGGAGGGCCACACGGCTGGGGCACCCTGCGATGGCTGGGGGCAGGCAAGCCGCCGGTCATCCTTTCTCACCTGCCTCCCAAGAAGCCAGAAGCCAGAGCGTCACCAACAAGCCTCCAGGCGTGTTGTCCCCGGCAGCTGGGCCTTTGTGCCTGAAGCTCCTGGTATCCTGTGATCCACAAAAGCCCCTGACCCCCTGCCGCCCTCTTCTAGCTCACAAGGCAGATGCCAGCGCCAAGCAACCAGGACGGTCACCGCTGCCTACTGCCCTGAAACCTGCTTCTCACTAAAGCTACCCCGTCTGTGGAGGGCTGGTCAGGAAAAGATGTTATCTGTATTAGCTTTTCCCATTTGTTTTTCTTAAAAATTATTTTTTTACCATTGTTATCTTTTAAAATAGACAGTGGGTCTCACTCTGATGCTGGGGCTGGTCTTGAACTCCTGGGATCCAGCTATCCTGCCAGCTCAGTCCCCGAAAGTTCTGAAATTCCAGGTGGGAGTCACTGTGCCCAGCCAAATCTTTTCACTTTTAAAAAATTATTTCTTTCTTTAAATTGACAAGTAAAAATTGTATCTGCTTATAGCTTACAACATGATGTATAGCTTTGATATATGTATATACTGTGGAATGGCTAAATCAAGCTATTTAACATATCCATCACCTCACATAATTATTTTTTTGTGCTGAGACACTTGAAACTACTCTTAGTAATTTTCAAGTGTGCACTACATTGTTATGAACTTGAATCAACGTGATATACAATCATGTACTTAATTCCTCCTGTCTAAGCACAGTCTTACAGCCTTTGACCAGCATCACGCTGTCCCCTGGCCCTCAGCACCTGGAACCATCATTCTGCGCTACTTCTACGGGTCCCGCTTCTCCACTCTACCTGCAAGTAAGATCACGCAGCATTTGTTTTTGTGTGCCTGGTTATTTCACTGAACATAATGTCCTCTAGATTCATCCAAGTTGTCACAAATGACAGGCTTTTCCTTTTTTTTTTTTTTTTTGAGACAGAGTCTCACTCTGTCACCCAGGCTGGAGTGCAGTGGCGCAATCTCTGCTCCCTGCAACCTCTACCTCCTGGGTTCAAACAGTTCTCTGCCTCAGCCTCCCAAGTAGCTGGGATTAGAAGCACCCGCCACTTTCCCTGCTAATTTTTTGTATTTTTAGTAGAGACTAGGTTTCACCACCTTGACCAGGCTGGTCTTGAACTTCTGACCTTGTGATCCACCCGCCTCAGACTCCCAAAGTGCTGGGATTACAGGCGTGAGCCACTGTGCCTGGCCATTTTCCTTGTTTTTTAAGGCTGAATCATCATGCTGGGCACACAGCCCCTCCCAGCAGTTCAAGCAGTATTTCAACAAGAAAGGAATTTCAGAGAGACCAGGGCTTGCCATCAAACCCAGAAAAACTTCAATGCTGTGTATTCTATGACATCAAAAGCCTTTAGATAAATTGAAATGACCTTATCAAAGAGCAGCAAAATAATTTTCTCCTGGTTGATAACTTTTCTTAACTTTTTTTCAGTTTGATAGCAAACATCTCCAACAACTTTTTCCCACATCTCCTGTACTTGGCATTCAGCTCCACTGGCCTTTGGAAGGCTGAGTTCCAAGGTTGCCTTCTGGAGCTGGCACCGGAGCCAGTGGACTGCTGAGGGCACATGTGGCCAGGCAGGCAGTCTTCTTGGGGTTTCTATTCTCCACCGACCTCTTTTTGTGTGTATATATATATATATATATACACACATACACACACACACACACACACACGTAATCATATCATAGATATCATATATACATAGATATCATATAATACATATATATCATACATATATACATATTGTATATCATATATAGTTACAATATATCATATATATGTGTATAATTAAGCTTCTTTGCATGAACAGCAGTTGGGATCCCATCCAGCAAGCTCCTTTCATCATTTGGGTCCAAGGCTGAGTCAAGGGAGCTAATTTGTTGTTCAATGCTCTTCTCAACAGCCATGTCTCTTCATCTTCCTGCAGACAGAGGGCAATTCCATGAGTTCTGGAGCGGGGGACAGAACAGTTCCCCAGAGGAGGCACAGAGCTTACACAGATGCCTTCAGATATGTTTCTTTCTAAAGAATTGGCTCCAAGGTAGTGTCCTTACAGCCCCTCCAGACACACCTGGGTGACCTCCCCAGAGAGCTGGGAGCATGCCCTTGTTGTTGCCACTGACATTAGCCGAGTAATTGGCAGGCCAGCTCAAGTCTCCTGAGTTCCAGTCTATACTTTGGAAACAGCCCTGTTGCATCTGACATTGTGTAAAAACACATACAGCAAGTGGTAGGTTTCTATGCAGCCTATACATTCTAACAGAAAGCAAAGATGGCACACGTCTGCCCCAGAATTCCTGAAAGGAAGTGAATGAAACTTGACTGCTGAAATAAATGTGGCCAGCCCTTTCAATTGAGAGCACAGGTCCGTGGAGCCTTCCTGCAGCTGTTGATCTATGCCAGCTCTACCCATGGTGCCTGCTGAATGGAGTTCAGGGGAGTTGTGGGACGTCTCTGGGTTTTGCACCATCAGGATCTAAGAAGGCTCTAAGAAGACACCCGCCTTCCTGCCATCAATGTCTGGTGCATGTGTTTTCACCCTTTGCTGGTTGCAATGCAAACCCCATGGTCTCCATGCATTCTTTGACCCTGGCCAGCCTCCAGGGTTGGAATAGAGACCTTGAAATAACACCAGCCTCTTGACAGCCAAGGTGGCCGCATTGCCTCCTGAAGCCACAGGTCAGCATGACCCCATGCCTGACTCTGGCCCCCAGGACCTCTCTGGCAGCAAGGTAGCTGTATCCACATTCTTCTTAAGAACATATCTAGGTCCTTGAATCCAGCCTACCAGGCAGCCAGTGTGCTGAAAACACACTCAAAACTCCTATCATGACTTCATAGCACAATAAAACCCAGCTTTCGCCTTTCCCCCATCTCCAGGGATTCTGATTTAGCTATTCAGGGATGGACGAGGCCTAGGCATCTCTTAATAACCTCTCCAGGTGACGATACAAATGTGTAGGCAAAAGGGAGAGGCAAAGAGCAAAAATATCAGCTAATACCTAGCAGGAGAATGGTCAATTTAATGCAATGATCCAGTTATCACTCAGTGTGTGAAGAGACCAGCTCATCATAAAAAGCAGCATGTTAGAGGCGGCCACCACCATGTTGCACGAGGCCATCGCTGAGCCGTGGGTCTCCTCTCTCCTGCTTGCTGGCTGAGCCCCTTGTTCTTCTGCTTCTACAACCACGTCAGCTGTAGACTTTTCCTATTGGCCCCAGGGAAACCTTCCCGCCTAGTGACCTGACAGCCTCCCACAGCCAGAGCGGAGACTCGGATCTCTCCATCTGAGTCACCTTTGGGATGACACCGTATCCTTCAGGCTGGCTCAGGAGAGTGTTCGTGCCCAAAACAGCAGCCCCATCTCCCTCTCTACACCCTACACACTGGACAACATGATCCCAGGTGGCAGGGATTGTCCCCATCACAGATGTACTAGAAGCTGATAAGAATACCAGGCCTGGGCCAGAGCGGCTCTAGACCCAAGGGACTGCTGGGCGAGGTGCCAAAAGGTCCCAGAACTAACGACTTCCAAGTGTGTCTCCACCTGGGAAGAGAATCAGGATGACCACACAGATGGTCTACACCTCCACGGCCGCATTTGGCCCTTTTAATGTCTGTATTTTGACATGATCTCAGACTTAGAAAAATAGTTGCAAGAATACTACAAAGAATGACTATGATAGTCACCCAGACTCCCCAAATGGTGACATTTTACCATTTTTGTCTTCTCTCTCTTCCTCCGCCAGCCCTTAATTTAGATATATGTAGAGAGAGAGAGTTGTAATTTGTTTTTCTGAACTACCTTGGAGTCAGTTGCAGGTACGACACTTCTTTACTTCTGAATATTTACTGTTTATTTCCTTTAAAAAGTTGGAGACATTCTGTTTCATAACCACGGTCCAGTCCTAAAACCCTGGAAATGAACATGGATGCAATCGTACTGTCTAATCTGCAGAACCGATTCCAATTTTGCCGTTTGTTTCAACAGTACCCTTTACCGCAGAAGAGCTTCTCAAGTGTGTGCTGTTGGCAGCTGGCCTGCCTCTCTGTCTCCCGGCAAGTCTCCAAAATTTCTGTCTTGCAGGACCCTGGCATCCAACTCAGAGCAGACGTCATCAGATGTTTTCTTGAGGTTCACGCATTTTTGTCAGGAACATTCCCAGAGTCCAACCTTCCTGCCCTCTGGGCACCCTTGCAAACCCACAAAGTTGTCTTGGGACCCCACCAGGCACACGGGAAGCTCCTGAGGTGTGGCAGGTGCTTCTCCTACTAGGATGGCTATTGCCATCCTCCTTCTGCACTGCCCGATTTGGGGGACTGACTTCCAACCCTGTGTTCTCTCGTAGTTAAAATCCATTTCATCACAGACAGTGAAGTGCAGGCCAGGGTTCCTCCTCCAATGTTCTCAGCAGTGGCCAAGAAGAAACAGCAAGCCCAGGAAGTCAGACATCCTGCCAAGGAACAACAACCACACGGGGCGTGCTGTCTGCCAGCCTGCCTCCTGCTGCAATCACCTTGTCGCTTCATGGCTATAAGTGTATTTAATTTATCCAGCACATAAATTAATATCCGCACATGCTGTAGCAAAGACATCCTGTGGAGCCCCAGCTGGAACTGCACCAGTTGAATTCGGGGGTGCCAGTGTCCTTGCTGGACATGTAGGGGACCTGGGCTCGTGCACTGCAGCCGTGGGCATGATTGTTATGTAAACACAGAGTGCAGCGCCAGGGTGGCTTGCCCATCTGCTCCTCTGCACACTTCTTGCCTACACTAATCATTTTCCATCCTCTTAGGTGAAAACTTGGAAAATGTAAGGGCTCCCAATCTCCTTTTCATTTGCAAACGAGCCATTTCAACTAAGCGTGGCCCCCTATTCTTCTCTGGCATTTGTGTTTGTGAAAAGACCCGTCTCAAATTTCTGGGGCAGGAGCAGCTGCTACGAGGCCTCTTTTCACTTGGCCTGGCTCTCCCAGCCCTCTGCCTCCCGCCCCCTCCCTCCTTTTGTCTCTGTCAAAGCCAGCTCCCCTCTTTGACCCCCGGCCAACTCGGAGCCTCCTCCTTTGTCAGTCTCCCCAGACAAGTTTCACCCTAAATCAAGCATTGTTTGGGCTCCTGAGGCCAGCACGTGCCCATATCCCCTAATCTTTTAATTTCACCCCAGGAAAAAGCAGCTGTTAGTGATACACGCAATGCACAGCTGTTGGCCGGGCCCGCTGCCTGCTCCAGAGAACAATGAAAAAGAAAGGGCACTTGCAAGCCTGCAGGAATACGTACATCTCCCTCTCTCTTTCTTCTTCTTAGGATTTTTTTTCTTTTTGCAACAGTTGGCAGCACGTGCTATGAAATGCTGCCCTGCTAGAAAAGCCACCTCCCCCACCACGATTTTTGTCCCCACCCTTTCAGTGCTCCACACACCATTTGGTTTGCAGTTGGGCTCACTTAAGAACCAAACTTTCAGTTTCAAAGATCCCTGGCGTGTGGCATGATCCCTTTGTTACAAACATGCATCTGATGAATTACAGAGGACCTAGACAGGCAGGCAGAAGCTTCCCATTCACTGACCGGCACATGCCCACGTGGGCCAGCCGGAGCCCCCCACGCCGATGTTCATGGGGACAGGGTGGGATGGGGGGGTCTGTTTAGGGGCATCCATGCTTCTTGGGACCTGGGCATGCATATGACCAGAGGACAAGAGGATCTCATGGAAATACACGTTACCAAAGCAAGTCATAGTTGGCCTGGCACCAGGGAGGGGGCTCCATGAAGGTGTTTGGGGGGCACCTCATCTTTGCTTGCCGAGTATTTGCTAAAAAGTAAGTGGTAGCTTGATTTTTCTGGAGCCTTTCTCTGGGCACACCTGCACCCCCAGCAGCCTAAGGCATTGGGAAATAAGAACAGAATAACACAGTACTGCCCTGCACTGCCAATGTGCCCCAGAGCAAGGTAGCCCACCTTCCCAGGGAGGGAGAGCAAGGGGCTGGAAGGGCTTGACAGCACACTGCTCCATGGGACTTTCTGCGATAATGGGAAGGTTCTCTGAACAGGGTCTGCCCTGCTCAGCACAGCCGCTCAGCACTCAAAAAGCAGCTTGCACATGTAACAAACTTTTAAAAATGCTAATAAATTTAAATTAAGGTAGCCACAACTGGCTGGTGGCTATTGTATTAGATAGCACAGCTCTCTCGATGGGTTTTCAAACTTTGAATCACCTGAGAAACAAATTCAGATGCCTGGGTTCTACTTCCACAGTGTCTGATTTAACTGCTCTGAGGGCAGCCTGAGCATGGAGATTTTTAAGGCTCCCCATGTGTCTGCGATGGGTAGAAAAGTTGGGGCCCTGTCTTAGGCTTCCAGCTCCAAAACTGGGCTCTGCAGAGACAGTGCATTTGGAAGGCACATATCTAATTTAGCCATACACGTTCCCTGTTTCTAAAATGCAGGGGATTTTTAAAGCAATTACCCAGTTGGTGACTCCTAAGAGTCAGGCTGTACTCAGGCATTCCCCCACCCTGACATTTGTCCCTTCTCTGCCTGCCCTGCCCAGGTTTCAAGGCTGTCCCTACCCAGAAGTGGCCTGTGCAGCCACGGGTTGGCGCAGACCCCTTTCCATTCACTTTATCTCACCTGGTGGGTCATTGAAGGATGCTGGCAGAAACCCGACGCTCAGCAGAGCATATGGTGAGCCACACACCTGCCTCACGGGCACCTGCTGGGCCTCCCAGGGGTGTGGGGCGCCTGTCTCAGGCACTCCAGGCCATGGCAAAGTGTCCGATTCATTTGCATGCCGGACGCCTGCCACGTGCCTGGACTATGGCAGATCTGACACGGCATGTCATTGCTTTGAAGACCAGCCAATCTGGAGGAGACTGCGCCTCCGACAACAAAGCCGGCAGCCCATCTAAGACGCGTGCCGGGGCCCAGCACAGGAGCAGGCACACGTGTGCACACACGGGCGACCAACACTGCCCTCCGCAGATTTTCTTCTGTGACTCAGGACCTTGAGAAGGTCATAGCTTGGCAGTGGCCAGGGGGGTCAGCCCCCTGAGCTGTGTCCAGTAGTCCCCTAAAGACACTGTCTAGGAAAGCTAGACTCAGCCCACACTTTTATAAGTCAGATCCTGGTAGCTTCTGTTCTTTGACATTTCCTTTTCAAACAAGGAATCACTATGTTCTCATTCTCTCTAGAGCTAAGCAAAAAGGAAATGAGTAGCCATGTTTGGATAACACTGTCACACGCTGCTTCATTCTAATGCTGATAGTTGCATTAAGTGAAAGCTCACTACAGCTGAGCTTTCAAACGCCTCAGAAAGAAGCGAATTATCTTTTTGCCAGATGCAGCGCAAATAACTGGAGACCTTTGGCTCCCCCTTATCGCCGCATGCGTGGATAATAATGAGGGCGAGTGTGAAGGGCTGATCCAATTTGGATGAATTCTTTCCCCTGAGGATCCAGCCCTTCACTCTGGAAAGGGTTAAAAGTCAAGCAGCCACTGATGCCCTCTCCCCTCTGCCCTTGCAGGGTGACGACTGGATAATCGCAGTGAATGTCTGCCACGGCCCGAGGCCAGCAGCCTCCAGCCCATCTCAGCCATCTGTCCAGGCACAGGGACAGCCACGCTCTCAGTGGAGGCAGGGCTTGGAAAGCACGGAAGTTGGGCCATGTGGCAACCCGGCCAGTTCACCAAGGGCGGGGAGAAGAGTCCCATAAAATATTGTGACACTTGAGGCCTGGCTAATGGCTGCAGCAGAAGGCTGGGTGGCCGGCTCACATCCCTGTGCCCAGGCTGGCATTCCTGCCACCCGCCAGGGCCAGGATGGAGTGGAGGAGGCCTTTCAAGTTGGAAGAGATGAGGCTTTCCTCCAGCAGCCAGCAGGACTAGGGAAGGTAACAGGCAGGCATGTTTTGAGGCCATTAGCAAAGAACAATGGGAAGCTGAAAGGTAATCCCAGTGAATAGAACACACAAAGTGGGCTTGTGCCAGCAGCCTCGGGGTCAGCTCATTTTCCCAGACGGCAGATGGAGGGGGCCTGGTTGCTGGGCAGAACTCCGAGCTGCCTGCTGGGTGGGGAAGGCAGGCGCTTCAAGCCCAGGACTCCTCCCATCAGCAGCATCAGCAGCACTGCCCTGTCCCAGAAGCACTGAGCAATGAACTCACCAGCTGACCCAGAGTAGAGGATGTGGACACTCAGGGGATGTGTACACTGGGGGGAC
>PVKV010019588.1:0-41865 GCA_004027835.1 Alouatta palliata | reverse complement strand
AACTTCAACCTCCTGGGTTCAAATGATTTTCCTGCCTCGGCCTCCCAAGTTAGCTGGGATTACAGGCACGCATGACTATGCCCAGCTAGTTTTGTATTTTTAGTAGAGACGGGGTTTCTCCATATTGGTCAGGCTGGTCTCGAACTCCTGACCTCAGGTCATCTGCTCACCTCAGTCTCCCAAAGTGCTGGGATTACGGGCATGAGTCACCGTGCCCGGCCTCTTTTGTTTTAGAGGCAGGGTCTCACTCTGTCACCCAGGCTGGAGTACAGTGGCAACATCTTGGCTTACTGCAGCCTCAATCTCCTGGGGTCAAATGAGCCTCCTACCTCAGCCTCCCAAAGTGCTGGGATTACAAGCATGAGCCACTGTGCCTTGCCTTCTTGGCAATTTTAAATGAAAGAAGAAGATGGAATAATGGCTACCGAGCACTCTGTTTGAGGACTCTGTTGTATGACCCAATTTTCCATACCCAGCCAAGTTGTCATTCATGTGACAAGTCCACAGAAAGATGTTATATGGCCAGGGATTTATGAACTATCTGTACCTGAGTACAGCTCACATCATACACACGATGAAAGACTGCGTCGTTTCCCCCGAGACTGGCAGTAAGTATGCTCACTTTCAGCACTTCCGTTCCCCACGGTTCTGAAGGTTACAACATGGCAATAGGTGAGAAAAAGACATAAACACAGGAATTGACAAAGTATAGAGTTTTACGTAAACGGAACCATACGGTAGTTACCTGGGGATGGGATGGAGAGAGGGAGAGATTGCCTAAACCTGTGGGTGATAGAAATGTTTATCTTAATTGTCAAAAATAATATGGGAGAAATTTCCTTTTCCTGGCTTCTGGAATCCTCCCCGAGGCATTTATTCTGCAAGGTGGGCTCTCGGCCTCTCTTCCTCGTTAGATCTTCAGTTGCTTGAGCGGTTGCCTTAGCGTTTGGGAGGAGGCCGGAGGCTGTGGTTTCTGGAAACTCCGGCCCTGTGGCTTCTCTCTGACTGTGTGGACTCCATGGGAAACTGGTGGTTCTGTGCGCGTGGGTGACCTTTGGATTTCAGTTGGTTTTTCTGCGTTGGTGTGAGGCAGTCGCCTCACTGAGAAGCTGCGTGGTGCCTTCCAGCCTGGCTTGGAGCCTTCTGTTCTGGGTGTGAGCCGCTTATTTTTACTCAACAGCTGCCGCTTGTCTGCAGCTGTGACGTGCGTGTGTGTGTGTGTGTGTGTGTGTGTGTGTGTCTCTCCAGATCTCACGGTTGGGAAGGGAGAGGCTAGCTGAAAAGTCGACATTTGAGGAGAAACTTGAATGAAGGAAAGGAAGGAGCCCCTTGGAGATTGTGGGGAAGGGCATTCCAGGTAGAGGGCACAGCTGCTGAGGAAGCCCTGAGCTGCGGGGGCTGGGTGCTGCGTGGTGGAGAGCCTCTTCTTCCCGACTTGCTGATCTGCCGTGGGAAGAGTGTTGGAATGAACCCACTCATGCCTTTAGCTCTCCAGGCCAGCAGGGGTTTCAGGGTTGCGGGGAGCCCTTCAGAGCTTCATTCTCTTCCTGTGACAACCCTCACCCTGCTCCCAAGCCGATGTCTGTGGGTATCTCTGGTGTGTCCTTTTTTTTTTTTTTTTTGAGACAGAGTCTGGCTGTGTCACCAGGCTGGAGTGCAGTGGTGCGATCTCAGCTCACTGCAGCCTCCACCCCCTGAGCTCAAGCAATTCTCCTGCCTCAGCCTCCCTAGGAGATGGGACTAAAGGCCTGCACCACCACACCCGACTAATTTTTGTATTTTTAGTAGAGACGGGATTTCACTGTGTTGGCCAGGATGGTTTTGGTCTCTTGACCTCGTGATCTGCCCGCCTCAGCCTCCCAAAGTGCTGTGATTACAGGCGTGAGCCACTCTGCCCAGCCTGTCCTTTCTTACTTACACCCAGCCAGTGGCCTTTGATGTTTATGACAAGAGGCTGAAGCCCTTCATAATTTCAGATGAAATGGAGTTTTCTTTCCCATGGAACTCAGTTCTGCATCGTCCCTTTGTCCTCTTGCTCCTGAGTCTACACGTGTCTGTTCCATGCTGTGCCAGCCCAGTCATGGAGCTCCGTGTTCTGCAGTTTCCCTCTAGACATTTCCAGTTGCCCAAAGGCATTCGTGGTTTCACAAATGTCACTGAAGGCTCAGTAGGGAGACAGCAGGGAGCTGCATCTTGTACTCTGTCGAAAACAACGGAAGTATCCCCCTTCGATGCTTTGCTCTGTAGGCTGCCCCTCAGTTGGTGCCATGCCCTGGAGATTGCTCTTGCTCTGGGAGTGGTCAGAGAGGAGTGCAGGGCTGGCCATGTCCCTCCCACGTGGCTGCTGCCTCCTCCTTCCCGGCTGCAGCCTCGGGCTGGGAGCTCCCGTCTTCCTCCCTGATCACAGCCTGGGAAACTATCTACTATTACATGTTTTAAAAATTGGGTCGGGCACAGTGGCTCACACCTGTAATCCCAGCACTTTGGGAGGCTGAGGTGGGTGCATCACTTGAGGTCAAGAGTTCGAGACCAGCCTGACCAACTTGGTGAAACCCCATCTCTACTAAAAATACAAAATTAGCAGGGCATGGTGGTGCGCGCCTATAATCTCAGCTACTCAGGAGGATGAGGCAGGAGAATTGCTTGAACCCCGGATTCGGAGGTTGCAGTGAGCCAAGATCATGTCACTGCACTCCAGCCTGGGCAACAAGAGCAAAACTCCATCTCAAAAAAAAAAAATTGAGGTGAAATTCACATAAAATAAACCATTTAAAAGTGTACGATTCAGCTGGCCAACATAGTGAAATCATGTCTCTACTAAAAATATAAAAAAATTAGCCAGGTGTGGTGGTGTGCACCTGTAGTCCAGCTACTTGGGAGGCTGAGGTGGGAGGATCGCTGGAACCCAGGAGGTGTAGGTTGCAGTGAGCCAAGGTCGTGTGACTTCACTCCAGCCTGGACAACAGAGTGAGACTCAGTCTCAAAACTAACTAAATACATAAAAGTGTACAATTCAGTAGCATGTAGTACATACACAGTGTTGTGCAATCAGCACATCTATCTAGTGAAAAATATTTTACTCTTGAAACGTGTCTTAATCATTCCCAAAGAAAATGCCATCCTTCATTAGGAATTCACTGTCTGTTCCTCTCCTCGCAGCCCCTGGCAATCACCAATGGGTCTGGGCTGATACAGCGGGACACACACATGGCACATGGGAGACATCTGCACATTGGACTAATAGTCAACCATTTAAATAAATGGGCCAGGTGCAGTGGCTTGGGCTTGTAATCCAGCACTTTGGGAGGCCAAAAAGGGAGACTCACTTGAGGCTGGGAGTTTGAGACCAGCCTGGGCAACACAGAAAGAACCCATCTCTACAAAAAATTTGAAAATCAGCCAGGTATGTGGTACATGTCTGTGGTCCCAGCTACCTGGGGGGCTGGGGTGGGGCTTGAGCCTGGGAGGTCCAGGTTGCAGTGAGCCGTATCCTGCCACTGCACTCCAGCCTGTGTGACAGTGAGACCCTGTCTAAAAAAAAAGACTCTGTTTTTGAGATGGAGTCTTGCTCTGTCGCCCAGGCTGGAATGCAGTGGCGTGATCTCGGCTCACTACAACCTCTGCCTTCCAGGTTCAAGAGATTCTCCTGCCTCAGCCTCCTGAGTAGATGGGTTTACAGGCGTGCACCACCACGCCCTGCTAATTTTGGATTTTTAGTAGAGATGGGGTCTACAAAGGCAGCTTCTGGGCCAAGGCCTCTCCCAATAATCCTCTTGGGTTATGTCAGCTGCCAAGTGGTGCTAGACCCAAGTCCATCTCGGAGTGGCCCTGGTTGTTCCCTTTGGTGCATTTTCCCCTCCACCCTCAGGCACTTGGGCTTGCTGAGGCATTGGGCTTTATCCACTAGTGGAGTCAAAGCTGGCGTGCTAGCTCTCCCAGGAACAGCTCCTGCCTCCTGCCTTCCCTGCATCCCCTTCCAAATAAAATACAGACCTGGGCTGGGCGCAGTGGCTCAGGCCTGTAATCCCAACACTTTGGCAGGCCAAGGGGGGTGGATTGCTGGAGGCCAGGTGTTCGAGACCAGCCTGACCAACACAGTGAAACCCCATCTCCGCTAAAAATACAAAAATTAGCTGGGCATGCTGGCACGAGTAGTCCCAGCTACTCGGGAGGCTGAAGCAAGAGAATCGCTTGAGTGTGGAGGTGGAGGTTGCAGTGAGCCAAGATTGCGCCACTGCACTCAGCCTGGGTGATAGAGCGAGACTGTCTAAAAAAAAATACAGACCTGAAATTTAGCTGGGGCTGTCTCTGGTCCCGCACATACAACAGTGAATGACGTGAACATAGTCTCTGAACTCAGACCCTAGAGACTAATGGAGGATTCAGAAAACCGTGTGTTCCAATTAATAAGACAATTACACATCCTGAGAAAAATTGTGTGGGAAATGAGCGGTGTGCTGAGAGAAAGACTCACAGGGTGTGGGGGCCGCTTTGGGTGAGAAGGAGCCAGTCATTCCTTCCACATGGTCTGGATTTTATCCTCCCTTCAGGAGCTTTTTTGGGTCCTTTTTTTATGTTCTGAAATTTCATGAGAATGTATCTTAGTTCTTTTTTTTTTTTTTTTTTGAGACAGAGTCTCGTGGTCACCCAGGCTGGAGTGCAATGGCACCCATCTGTATTCCATTTCTGTATTCTGTATTCCATTTCTGTATTCTGTTGTCTGTATTCTGTATTTATGTATTGTGTATTCCATTGTCTGTATTCTGTATTCCATTTCTGTATTCTGTATTTATGTATTCTGTATTCCATTTCTGTATTCTGTATTTCTGTATTCTGTGTTCCGTTGTCTGTATTCTGTATTCCATTTCTGTAGACCAAAACTCTCCTATATTTTCTGGGCTGTTCAGTTTACCTTCTCGCGATGTCTTATGCCAGATGGGAAGCTACACAAATGCTTTATTTTGGAAAAATGACTGGGATGACAAAAACAAATCCCAGACCTCCCCAGAGCTGGAGGCTGCGGAGGCTCCTGGCAGGAGCTGGTGGGCTACCTTGGCAGAAGGGACAGCTTGAGGCAGTCAGTCATTTACCCAGCAGGCATGGGGAAGGTGGTGAGCTTTTAAATAGAAGGCCCCCAGGAGAAAGGAATTCAGGTGCATGTTCTGCTGGGTTTTCCTGGGATGAAGCTGGCAGAGCAAGGGGTGAGGGGAGGAGAGGCAGGTGATTAGCCCCCCCAGGGGCTGGGCCCTCCCTGATTTATGGGGTGACCCCCACTGGCCTTTCCCAGGCAGGAAATGAGCTGTTTACTAATGCCGTCCCCCTGCCACACACCTGCGAAAGCCAGTCGGTAGTATTTTAAAATAATTTACTAGAATGAAGCTTCTGTGTTTTCCTTTGGATAGTTGCCCAGTAACTGGCCTTGTGTTTTTCATTTTTTAAAAAATGTCTTAAAATATGCAGGATCTTAAGCTTCAGTGTTTCTTTTTGTCTCTCTCTGTTGCTGTCTCACTGTTTGACACACACACACACACACACACACACACACACGCATACACACACACATACACATACACACACACACACACACACATACACACACACACACACACCACCCCTGTGTCTCAGGTAAGAAAGCGGTCCTCACTCTGGATGACGTGGGATAGTTTTGGGAAGTCTTGGTTAATTCTTTTTAAACTCTTTGTCACTCCCTCTGGGGCTTCTCTGCTTTCTCCTTCCTCCCACAGTGACCTTAAGCCACAGAGCATTGCCACTTCTAATTCTGTCTAAAACTGGTGCTTTTGGCAGAAGAAATGTGCTGCTGCCTGGCCTTTGAGCTTGGCCTGACTCGGTTTAGCAAGATCTCCCTCAGGGACCCTGTCTCCAGCCTGTGGAGCATGGAAAGACAGCCATGGTACCTGCCCTGAAGCCATGACAGGGGCATCTGATGCCAGGTGAGGAGCCACCCATTCTGTTTATAAGAGATGGAAACACTACCTCTGGGGGAATTGCAATTCATTCCCTTCAAGGCAGTGGATGGCACTTACAGTGCACACATGAGAAACCACGGCCAGGCCGGGCGCAGTGGCTCACGCCTGTCATCCCAGCACTGTGGGAGGCCAAGGCGGGCGCATCATGAGGTCAGATGTTTGAGACCAGCCTGGCCAACATGGTGAAACTGAGTCTCTACTAAAAATACAAAAAAAAAAAAAAAAAAAACAGTAGCTGGATGTGGTGGCAGGTGTCTGTAGTTCCAGCTACTTGGGAGGCTGAGGCAGAAGAATTGCTTGAACTCGGGAGGCAGAGATTGTAATGAGCCGAGATCACATCACTGCACTCCAGCCTGGGTGACAGAGTGAGACTCCATCTCAGAAAAATAAATAAATAAATAAATAAATAAATAAAAATAACAACAACAGAACTACCGCCAACTTAGCATTGCATTCTAGGTCAAATAGGGGGAGGCTTGCTCTGAGCACGAATGATGGCCCAGGTGTTTGCTGGGCTCAGGAAGCGTGCTTGCTCCCTCTCCTGTTCTGCTGCCTGTACTCCCCCCAGACCCACACGCATGAAGTCCTCTTGGGTCTCCATGTGGCTCTTAGGAATTGCTTTACAAAACTGTCACTTGTGTGAAGCAGGAAATTTGAATTTCCAGTTGCATGCAAGTTTTCTCACGGTGAAGGGGCTTTACTTGCACCTTCAAGTCGTGTGAGCAAATGCTTTACTTTTCTCAGCCCCAGTTTTCCCGTCTGCGGAAGGATGGTGAGGCTAGTGCTGACTCCTGGTGTGGATGTGAAGTTGAAGGTGGTGAATCCGCGCTGTTGATTACTGCTCCTTCCTCCTTGAAACGGGCTCTGCCCTCAGCTTCCAGGACAGTCCTCTTTGGTTCCCCTTCCCCCGCTGGCCATTTCTCACCTGGCTCCTGTGCTGAACCTCCCGCCTCTGCCAGCTTCTGGATGCCACTCTCTCTAGGGCTTGGCCCAGTCTCTTGGGTTCCTCATCTGTATTCACTTTTTTTCTAGCTGCATGGTTTAAATTCCATCTCTGGGCCAATCTCTCCAGCTCAGGGCTCTCCCTGAACTCCAGCTTTATATATCTATGTACCAGTCACCTTGTCCACTCAAGGCAGCTCAGACCAAATAGATGAAAGTAAACTTGATCTACCTCACCAACACCTATTCTTTCTGGAATCTTCTTCATTTCAGAAAATGATACTGCTCTTCTTCCAGTTGATCCAATCCCAAACCTTGGCACCATCTTTAAAGCATTTTTTTTCACGGTGCACGCTTAGCCATCAGGAAACCCTGTCAGCTCTACCTGCAGACCCATCCCCATCTCTTCCCACCTCTCCACTGCCAGCGCCTGGCCCTGACCCACGTAGGGTCTCCCTGCCTGGATTGTCACCATCCATGCTGTTCCTTCTGCCTGGCAGTGAGGAACAGGGGGACCAAGGCAGGGAGGCAGGATGGCGTTGTGGCCAAGTGTGGGGCTTTGTGGCCAGGATTTTTGGGCACAGATTCTGGTGCCATTTTTTGGTTGATTACTATCAAGAAGTTGATTGTTATTATACACGCTTCAAATTGTGCTGTAGTTTTCAAATTATTTCCGTTTAGGGTCACAGTGGTTGACATGAAAGTGGGATTTCTGGGAGGTTTCAGAAGACTTTGATTTCAAAAGTCTAAATCCGTGAAACCAACTAGGGTGTGCTGTCCAAGAGGGGAAACAGGTGCTTTCAGTGTAGAAGGGGCAGCTCCATCTCAGGAAATGCCTTCCCAGAGACTGCCTGGGAAAAAAGTTACTTTCTCTTCAGGGTTCTACCGGGTGGAAGACTCCAGTGCCTATTCACAGGGAGGGATAAGGAGCACTGGGAGCTCCTAGGCTGTGAAGGCATCAGGCCTGGCAATCAGTGGGAAACCAGGGCGACCCCCAAGGACTGAAGACCGACCCCCCATCCCTTCTAAGCCTAGGGCCTCCCTTAGTTCTGGGCCCCTGAGACCCCCTCAATGCAGGGGGAGGGGACCAGAAAACATGGTTGACTTCAATATGCATTTTTTCTCCCATAATGACTTTAGATCTCTCTGGATTGGAGCCAAATTTGATTTGATTTAGAGAAACAAAGAAATGCAGCATTTCTTAATCCATAAGGTTCATGCTGTAAATTTGTGCCTGTAACAACAGTTTCTTGGAACACAAGTTGGACTCATGTTCCCTTTTCAATCTGAAATGTGGGGTTGTACATTGTACCTCCACAAGGAGATCATGCTTGGTTGAAACAACCTTGGTTAAGAAATCCTAGTCCCAAAGATTTGGGTGGATACAGGCATCTCTCATGGCCAAGGTTGTAATGTGGCCAAGAGGGGCTCAGAGGACCTGAGTAACAGTGAGAGCCAGAGAGAAGGGGGAGCCGGGCGCTGCATTCTTACACCTGCTTCCTGAGGGTGGGAACCAAGGTCTTACGCAGGTCAACTTCCTGTCTGAGCTGGCCAGCTGTCGGACGACAGAGCCACGCATATCCCTTCCTGTGTGCCACTTCCTGTTTCCCATGGGATTCCATTTTGGACTTCTGGGTCTGACATCACTTTTCATCCAATCCAGCCAGGACCCAGTTAACACAAGCTCTGTAGCATGATGGTTCGGCAAAGAACCACATATGGCCATGAAACAATTCCCTGAGTTATTTGGATAAAATCTGGCCATAAATGTGCTTAGACTATAGGTCACGTGTCTACTTGAGTTAATGTATTCACCCCTTGCTCTGGGTTCAAATCCCGGGTCTTTTATTCACTTGCTCTGTGACCCTAGGCAAGTAATTTGCTCTCTTTGTGCTTTAGTTTCCTCCTTTGTAAAATGGAGTTAAGAATAATGTTCAGCTGGCACATTGGCTCACGCTTATAATCCCAGCACTTTGGAAGGCTGGGAGGTGGGAGGATTGCTTGAGCCTCCCTAGGAGCTGGAAATCAGCCTGGGAAAAACAGTGAGACCCTGTCTCTAACAAAAAAATAACATTAACCAGATGTGTGGCGGTAGACCCCTGTAGTCTCAGCTACTCAGGAGGCTGAGATGGGAGGATTGCTTGAGCCTCGGCGATCAGCCTGCGGTGAACTGTGACTGAGTCACTGCACTCCAGCTTGGGTGACAGAGCAAGACCCTGTCTCAAAAAAAAAAAAAAAAGAGAAAACCAAAAAGAAAAAAAAAAAATACTATTTATCTAATTGAATCAAATTAGTAGATGAAAAGTATGTCTGATACATAGTAAATGATCAATAAATTGTAATCACTATTACCAGTCTTTTACTTGAGGAGGAGAGGGAGCCATATTTTAGTAGTGACAGAATTCAGAGAAAGAGTTTTAAAAAGGTAATTTTTCATGGCCGGGTGAGGTGGCTCACTCCCTTAATCCCAGTACTTTGGGAGGCTGAGGAAGGTGGATCACTTGAGGTCAGGAGTTCGAGACCAGCCTGGCCAACATGGTGAAACCCCATCTCTACTAAAAATACAAAAATTAGCCAAGCATTGTTGTGGGCTCCTGTTCTCAGCTACTTGGGAGGCTGAGGTGAGAGGATCCCTTGAACCTTGGAGGTGCAGGTTGCAGTGAACCGAGACTGAGCCACTGCACTCCAGCCTGGGTGACAGAGCAAGACTCCATCTCAAAACAAAAAGAAAAGTTACTTTTTCTTTCATTTGTAACAGGTCTGTTAACTAGAATAACTTCATAAAACGCTTTTTGGGTCATGCCCATCAAGCAAGGACTGACAGTATCATTCTGTTGGTAGAAAATTGTTTTTCTCCTCTTTATGGATTCAGATTTATTCCTTTTTTATAACTTAAAGAATAGATGACAACTGCTCGCTTCATCCCAAATAAACGAGGACCTCTGTGATCTTGATGCCTGGCCTAAATAGAATGGCAGATCCCAGACTCCTCAGCTTCTCTGTGGTCAGATAAAGGCCGAGGTGTGTGGCACCCACTCCTTCCAGAGGAGTCACCTATTGCCTGGGGTCTAGAGGTTCATACAAAACAGACAAGAAGCCAGGCACAGTGGCTCACGCCAGTAATCCCAGCACTTTGGGAGGCCGAGGCAGGAGGATCACTTGAGGTAGGAGTTCAAGATCAGCCTGGGCAACATGGTAAAACCCTGTCTCTACTTAAAATACAAAAATTAGCTGGGCGTGTGGTGTACACCTGTAGTCCCAGCTACTTCGGAGGCTGAGGCAGGAGAATCACTTGAACCCGGGAGGCAGAGGTTGCAGCGAGCAGAGATTGTGCCACTGCACTCCAGCCTGGGCGACAGAGTGAGACTCCATCTCAAAACAACAAACAAAAAAGAAATACGTAAGTTCGTGGACAGCCATTCCTTAAACCCTCCACTCTTCAATATTGCTAGAAGTCCCCTGAGAAATTTTATCACAGCATAGTTTATTAGGTATAAATGGCAGAGCCTAAAGCAGTCAGAAGAGGGCTGCCCGGTGGGCACACGTTACCGGTGTGAGCCTTGGCCAGTGGAGAAGCAGGTGCCTGACCCAGTCGGGCCAGGAGGACGCACAAGGTCAGGAGAGCATCAGCAGGCCTCAGGCCTTGCGGGTTCCAGGGCTCCAGGCTGTGGGCGGCCCACCCTGCCCTTTCGATACCAGTTCTCAAGCCTCTTGACCCCTGTATAGAACCTCCCTGGCCCTGAAGCCAGGGTCTCAGCAGGCCACATGGGCGAGCCTGGCCCACCAGCTGCATACCTGCCACTGACCCACTGTGGCTCTTCCCTGCATTCAGAGGGGAACCCTGACTCCCAGACCACTGAGGATGGAGGGACTTCACATCACAGCTCCTCTGTGTATAGATCTCAGGCCAAGCCCCTCCACAGACTGAGCTGTTTCCTTTCATATTCAGAAGGTGACAGCACCTGCTCAGGCGCTGTCCAAAGTGGGCCAAGGACATGAGCCCCTGTGGATGTGAAAGCAGCCCGGGCTCCCTGGGCTGATGGGGTATGTGTGTCACCATGTGACTTAGATCACAGCCAGCAAGGATCAGCAGTGTCCTCAGAGCTGTCAGGCCTCTCCCCACTCTCCAGACATTTTTTGCAGCTGCAGAAACAGCCACAGATGCTAGGACCTGCTCTCATGGCAGCTGGGACTGGCCACCCCAGAAAAGAAGCCAGTGAAGTCCCAGTGGGGCCCTTGGGGGCCAGCGGCGTCCTAACTGGGCTTTTTGCCAAAGCCTAGAAAGCTAAGACACCTGTCATGTTTCACTCAATTTTTCCCTCTTTTATTTATTTATTTTTTTGAGACAGAATCTCACTCTGTTGCTCAGGCTGGAGTGCAGTGGCACAATCTCGGCTCACTGCAACCGCCTCCTGAGTTCAAGTGATTTTCCTGCCTCAGCCTCCTGAGTAGCTGGGACTGCAGGCGCCCACCACCATGCCTGGCTGATTTTTGTATTTTTAGGAGAGACGGGGTTTCACCATGTTAGCCAGGCTGGTCTCGAACCCCTGACCTCAGGTGACCCACCCACCTCAGCCTCCCAAAGCGCTGGGATTACAGGCAGGAGCCACTGCACCTGGCCCCATTTTTCCTTCTGACTCTTGTTTTCTTACCAGTGGGGACCTACTGCTTATAGGAAGAAAATGACATTGTCCTTATTTTTTTTTTTTTTTTTTTTTTTTTTTTTTTTGGAGACAGAGTCTCACTTTGTCGCCAGGCACCAGGCTGGAGTGCAATGGCGCAATCTCGGCTCACTGCAACCTTCGCCTCCCAGGTTCAAGCAATTCTCCTGCCTCAGCCTCCTGAGTAGCTGGGACTACTGGCATGCGCCACCACGCCCAGCTAATTTTTGTATTTTTAGTAGAGACGAGGTTTCACCATGTTGGTCAGGATGGTCTCAATCTTTTGACCTCGTGATCCGCCCCCCTTGGCCTCCCAAAGTGTTGGGATTACAGGCATGAGCCACCATGCCTGGCCAACATTGTCCTTATTTTGTGACTTCTGGTAACTGTCTTTTTCCAAGGAAGCCCCTTCTGTCCGGCACTACCCCTGAGTTCAAGCCGGGGTGCAGCTCTAGTGTTTTCAGGTGTCTTACAGACGGAGATCAGCCCCGCCCTCTCCCGAGACCCCCACCCTGCATCAGAGTCAGGACCCCACAGTACTGTGGTGAGCACTCGTGCACGGCTCTGCAACCCTGAGCCCCCACGGGCTCTGGCTGTGGTTACCAGCACCTCAGGAGACAGAAAAACAGATACTGTCCATTTCATAAACAGCCATGTCCACAGGGTTTATTCCTGGATCACAAACCAATCCCAGTGACCGAACTCCCAGGTGACTTTGTATTAAACTTGTTATCAACTCACCCACATAAATACATATAATAAATACGAAAACGGGATTTTTTTTCTGTCTTTGGTACAGAGTGCTTTCTCCTCCTCTTATTTCCCCTCTGTCCCTGTGCTCTAAAGACACTTCCTTGCGTTCACATTATTTCCTTGAATACAAAAATCGCCCAGAAGTGAACTTTGTGCTGGAACCCCTGCCTCCATCGACAGACAGTCCCACAGGGGACCCAACCTGTAGTGGCCCTGGGGAGAAGCCGGCCATGGGGACTCACACGTAGTCGTTCAGCCTGTACCCGCTGTGCGTGGCCGAGGTCACTGAGGGGGCTCGGTTGTCTTTGTAGGCAGCTGGTGGCTGGTAGGCGGGGGCGGTGGTCGCAGTGGCTGTGGTGGCCCTGGGCTGGGCCTGGTAGGGCCGGTAGGGTGCCTCGTCCTGGCAGGACAGGCAAAGCAGGGTGCCACCGATGAGCGAGAAGGATGAGGAGATGAAGCCCAGGTACAAGGCCTGGCCGATCTCGAACTTCATGCTGCTGGGCAGCAGCGGGTTATAGAAGTTCTTCACCACGTCGTTGGTGGTCCAGGAGACGGCCACCATACACAGGAGGCCGGCCAGGATGAAGAGGGCACCGCCGAGGATGGCGAAGGTGGTCTTGGCGGGCGTGCCCTTGGCGCAGCGTGTGCACTTCATCCCGATGACGGCACAGGCGCAGGCCATGCCTGAGAGCAGGCAGGAGATGACCATGAGGGCACGGGCAGCCTGGAGGTCTTGGGGCAGTGCCAGCAGGGAGCGGTAGATCTGGCACTGGTAGATGCCAGTGCTGTGCCACACGCACTCCATCCAGAGCCCCTTCAGGTAGGACACAGCCGTGAGGATGTTGGTGCCCACGTGTGCTGTCCTCCGCCAGTGTGGCAGGATGGTGGTGATCAGCGTGCCCACCATGCCCAGGAAGCTGAGCAGGAAGCCCAGGAGCTGCACGGCCGTGCTGGCCATGGTTGGCTGCCTGCCTAGGCCAGCCGGGCAGCTCCCTGGGCCCTTGGGGTCGTGCCGCTCCTCAGGCGCCGGCGGGAACCCTAATGAAGCCGAGCGAGGCAGGAGCAGGGAGAGAAAGGAAATGGGTTAAAGATTATCTCGTGCACTTATTTCTGTCACCGAAACCGAGTTTTCCATAGGCAGTTGGTGTGGCAATTAGCATGTTCTCAAAAATAGTTTCTGAGACGTCACTGGGTGGGAGAATACCTGCTTTCCTGGAAAGGCAGGATCTGAAGGGCGACAGCCGGATGCTGGCCTCAGGGAAGGGCTTTAGCGCCTGCGGGAAGTTCTGCTTATGTCTACCCTTAAGCACTGCTGCTGCACTGGAATCTCCTGTCCTTCTGTTCATCAGTAATCAGGAATAACAGGTCTTAAATCAACACGTACTATTCACGCCTTGGACTGATGGTGCTAAAGTGTGTGCTGGCTGCGACTTAGAAAACAGCCCTGTGAGGCTGTCAGGATGAGGAGTTTTCTGAAGTGGGCAGCTTTTCCACCCACATGCTCAGCAGGGAGAGGTTTAGTCCCCTGGGCAGGTCAGATGCTGCCTTCAGAATTCCAGAGCTGGATGTGACCTAGAGGTTGTCAGCTGATGCTGGGGCAGGAATTTCCAATGTCATGGCTCTTTGGGAGCTGCAGTGTGACCACGGGCCAGCATCCCTTCTCTCCAGCACGGACCTCTGCTCCCCCCACGCTCCCCATTTGCTATGTCCAATTGTCATTGGTGAGGGCTGTCTGAGGGTGACTTTGTTATAAGACAGAGGCTGCTACCTGGCTTTCAGGGATATGGGAATGTCGAGCCCTTTCAAAGTCTTTTAAAGAATTCTTAGCATACCAAAATCCAGGATACTTTTTGAGGACAAGGACCCAGCACCCATGTAGGGCCAGGCATATAAAAGACACTAGGAAATATGGAAAGGAAGGAAGGAAGGGAGGGAGGGAGGGAGGGATGGAGGAGAGAGGGAAGAAAAGAGGAGGAGGGAGGGAGAAGGAGAAAGGAAGGAAGGGGGCAGAGAAAGGAAGGAAAAAAAGGAAGGAATGAAAGCAGAAAGGGAGGGGAAGGGAAGTCCCGAGTGGACACCACTAGCTTTTCTCTCCTGCCAAGGGCAAGGTAATCGATGAGATGGGGAATTAGGAGACCCTGGGCCCTGGCTGCACCCACCCAGCGGGCAACCTGGGGCTCAGCTTCTTTTCTGATTCTGAAGGGAAAAAAGGGAAACATCTCTGCTGATGACAAGTCACTTCCATGTCCGAAGGCCAAGAACTCAGTAGGCAAAATCTGCTTTTCCTGCAGAGGGCTGAGCCTCATTTAAGCAGTGCAGGCTGCAGGCAGTAAAGTGGGGCCACAGGGTGCTGCTCACGAGACCCTGGGACATTGTCAAGAAATGCCCAGCAGGGCGCAGTGGCTCACGCCTGCAATCCCAGCACTTTGGGAGACCCAGGTGGGTGGATATTGAGGTCAGGAGTTTGAGCCCAGCCTGGCCAACATGGTGAAACCCCATCTCTACTAAAAATGCAAAAATTAGCTGGGCATTGGTAGTGCATGCCACCACCTAGCTACTCAGGAGGCTGAGGCAGGAGAATCGCTTGAACCCAGGAGGCGGAGGTTGCAGTGAGCCAAGATCATGTCACTGCACTCCAGCCTGGGCAACAGAGTGAAACTCTGTCTTGAAAAATAAATAAATGAATCAATCCTTTACTAGATGTAAATCATTTGGTGAATAAATAATTAATAACTGATGCTTCCACTGGGAGTCTAAGCCATCATCTTGCTGATCTAAAAACATAAACTGGGTTTAAATGCCTTGGCATTGTAGGAGGTAATTGGTTCTGTCCTGGTGAATGAACAAACAAAAATAAATAAGAACAAAACAACGTGGTGCCCCACAGGACACGCAGTGGACTGAGGGGTGTCCAGGTGGTGGGGTTTGGATTTGTGTCCCCGCCCAAATCTCTTGTCGAATTACAGTCATCAGTGTTGGAGGAAGGGCCTGGTGGGAGGCGGATGGGTCATGGGGGCGGACCTGCCCCTTGCTCTTTTTGTGATAGTGAGTTCTCACGAGATCTGCTTGTTTAAAAGCGTGCAGCACCTCCCCGCTCCCCTCTCTCTCTCTTCCTCCTTCTCCGGCCATGTGGCTCATGCCTGCTTCCCGTTTGCCTTCCACCAAGACTGTAAGTTTCCTAAGGCCTCCCAAGTCATACTTCCTGTACAGCTTGTGGAACTGAGAGCCAATGAAGCCTCTTTTCTTTATGAGTTACCAGTCGCAGGTTGTTCTTTGACTCAGGTTACAGTGTGAGCATGAAGCCTCTTTTCTTTATAAGTTACCAGTCTCAGGTCGTTCTTTGACTCAGGTTGCAGTGTGAGCATGGACGGATACACTAAGGGGGCTTTTGCTGCCACTGTTTTTGATGTGTATTTGTTCACAGCTCAGAATTTGCCACACGTACGGTGCACGATGCTGGCTTTGCACAAAGCCTCTCTTCCCTCCACTCGGCAAGCACTCATTCTGTCCAGGGGCTGAGGACAACGTCACAGTCCCTCCTGGCAGCTGTCCTGTGGTCACTGCCTTGGGGGAGGTGCTGGCACCAAGGCCAAGGTGGCCACCCTGACATGCACAGCCAGAGGGTGTCCCGGTGGACCCACACTATGCCCTGAGCACACTGATGTCACCAGCTGAGGAGCTGAGCACAGTTCCAACACTGACACATGTCCTAGTTTATTCCCAGCAACCTGATGTGGCAGTGACTGTTACCATCCCCGTTTTACACACGGGGAAACAAGAGGAGCAGAGGATGAAAATTCTATGCCTGGCCTGGCTAGTGTGCTCCTTGGTGTCATCTCCCCTTTAAACACTACCTGCCTCAATGAGATAGGACCAAAGTCAGTGTGAGGGCTGAGGGGTGGGGTTAGCAACAGATTCTCCTTCCCACAGAGATCCCAGAACAGTGGCTTGCCCCTTTCGCAGGGGTTTCGGCAATCAGGGCAACCAACTGTCCTGCTTTGCTAGGGACTGAGGGGTTGCCCAGGATGGGGACCTTCAGTGCTGAAACTAAGACAGTCCCAAGGAAACCAGGACCACAGGCTTCTCCAGGTGCCCAGATCTCCGAATGGCCTCTGAGATCCCTTCCTGCCCTGCTGTGAGGCTGACTCCAGGCTGACGGCCACACGGG
This sequence comes from Alouatta palliata, assembly GCA_004027835.1. Taxonomy (NCBI): domain Eukaryota; kingdom Metazoa; phylum Chordata; class Mammalia; order Primates; family Atelidae; genus Alouatta; species Alouatta palliata. The sequence goes on along the minus strand of PVKV010019588.1, from coordinate 25,354 downwards.
ATATCCCTGGTCCAAGCATAATGGGGCTTCTTGCGGCTCTCACTGTCAAGGTCAGCCATGAAGTATATGGATCCTAAAGAATGTGGCATGAAAGCCAAGCCCATTAGGCTAGGCAAGTGGACCAGAGGTTTATTAGAGGTCTAAATATTTATGGAGAGCAATGATGGCTAATTTTAGAAACCATTAGCCTGCTATTTTTAAACTCGTGGTATAAGGATTTGCTAATTTAAGAAGTGAGTGTTAATGAGCCCCCAACTCCCAGACACCAGCTCCCCAACCCCCTTTCCTTCTTCTCTACCAGCAGCTGCTACTGGCATTAGGTAATAATTCAACTTTCCTGCAACTACTTTTCACTTTGGGGCCTTTCAAGGGAAAAATAACTTTAACTGAACGCATCTCCCTGGAAACCACATAAAATTCCTCCCTGATGCTCCGGAAGTGCCCTGCCCTGCAGGGCTGTTTGTATAGGAAGGAACTTGCCCAGCCTGGCCTCCCAGGAGGAGCAGCCCCTGTAGGGCTGAACTGGTGTTCTCCTGTGGGTTACCATTTTCCTGCAGCCACGTGTGTGTGTGGGGGGAAGATTTGCTAGGGAGATATGGGTCCAGAACAGAGTTCCAAGCATCAAGCTCCAGAAAGCCCTCAGCAGGCTGGGTGGAGGTGGGAAGGCAGAATCTAGTAAGATGTGTTTGAGGAATCAGTGCTGGGTCTTGCACTTGGGATCACAAAACCCCAAAAGCACAGTCCTGGGTGGGGAGTCTGTGGCTTAACTGCACACGAGAGCAGGATTCAGGGCTGAGTTTCCCGACGACCACATCTTGGAATGCTGTGCTTGCAGGATGTCTTGTGTTGAGGACACGAATGTCAAATATGTTTGAGAACACCTGGGTGACTGTAGGACTTGTCACAGTTGGCAGTGTGTCAGTGAGCGTTGTGACTTTCCCAGAAAAGGTCTCGTGCAGCATCTGCTAAACTTACTTGACTAGAGACCCCCCCACACCTGCCACTCCCTTTACCAAAGAACAACTTGGAGTAACATCACTTGGGCACACTCACTTGGACTTGGCAATGGTGAGACAGAGTGGGTTGCTGTATTAGTTTTTCCTTGTGCTGCTATAAAGAACTGCCTGAGGCTGGGCAATTTATAAAGAAAAGAGGTTTAATTGACTCACAGTTCTGCAGGGCTTGGAAGGCCTCAGGAAACTTACAATCCTAGCAGAAGGTGAAGCAAACACATCCTCTTTACGTGGTGGCAGGAAGAAGAATGAGAACCGAGCCAAAGGAGAAGCCCCTTATAAAACCATCAGATCTCATGAGAACTTACTGTCATGAGAATAGCATGGTGGAAACTACCCCCATGATTCAACTACCTCCCACTGGGTCCCTCCCCATGACACATAGGGATTGTGGTTCCCACAATCCAAGGTAGGATTTGGGTGGGGACACAGCCAAACCATATTATTCTGCCCCTCTCATTCTCAGGTTCTGGCCCCTCTCTAATCTCCTGGCCCCTCTCAAATCTCATGTCCTCACATTTCAAAACACAATCATGCCCTTCCAACAGTCTCCCAAGGTCTTAACTCATTCCAGAATTAACTCACAAGTCCAAGTCTAACGTCTCATCTGAGACAAGGCAAGTCCCTTCTGCCTATGAACCTGCAAAATCAAAAGCAAATTGGTTACTTCCTAGATACAATGAGGGTATAGGCATTGGGTAAATACCCCCATTCCAAATGGGAGAAATTGGCCAAAACAAAGGCTACAGGCCCCATGCAAGTTTGAAATCCAATAGCACAGTCATTAAACCTTAGGGTTTTGGTCAGCTTCGTCCCCAGCAGAGAGAGTACTCCCAAACGATAGAGCTATAAAGAATTTTGAAAATCTGTGAAGGGCATCTGTGAAACACCAGAGCTGCCATAGGCCCTTCCAGCTGGCTCTGGTTTCGGGATCATCAGCTCTGAAGGGAGAGGGTTTTTGTGTGTGTGTTCATTATAAACTGATGTTGTCTCTCTCTGTTTTCTCTGAGCTATGTTTTTCTTTAAGAAAGCAGGCGCACACAGTAGGGTGCCTTCATTTGGCTCACCTCCTGGCCCACCTGGATCCCAGCTGCATCAGCTTGAGCTCCAAATTAATCATTATTTCAACAACAATGGCCATGGGAATAGGCTGGCCAGGACTGAGGGGTGGACATGTTGCTTTCCAGCCCACGTCTTGACTGCCCCCTCCCCAGGCATGTCCGTTTCATTCTTCACTTTTTCCCATTGTCTGAAGTCCTTTCTCTAGTTCTTCAGGGTGTGTCCTTGGGCCTCTGTCCATCCAGGCTTCTTGGAGGGGTCCAGGGGTGGGATAGGACCCACCCTATCTCACCACTGCCAAGTCCAAGTGATTGTGCCAAAGTGATTTTACTGCAAGTTGTTCTTTGGTAAAGGAGGTGGCAGCAGTCAAATAAGTTGAGTGGATGCTGCGCACGAGACCTGCACATGAGACCAGGCTTCTCGGAGGGGCGCAGGGGTGGGACAGGTGGGGTGTTTGAGTCCCTTGCTCTCCTTAGCCCCCAGCAGTCTCACCTGCTGCTGTCACCTCATCCCTTGCAAAATAAGCCCCTATGATGAAAGCTTTTCTATGGACACGCATTGCTCTGTGGCCCTTGACTACCCACACTGGTGAAGGAAATGTCAGCCCCAGATAGGAGGGGTGCTGGTTGTCAGTGGGGAGCTGGGGCGTGAGCCAGGCACGGTGGAAGTTTCTTTATCCGGAATTGCCCTGAGCGCTACTGTGCAGGTAGGGAGTTGGAGGAGGTGGCCACTGGTGCCTTTTGCCTGCCGTGTGGTCTGAGTGGCTCTCGAGATGTTTGGAAATGAGCCATTGTACATGTCTGTCCCCAAATGCTTTGACATGCTGTTGGGTCCATTATAGAAACAGCATAAGGGCGTGGTGGCTCACACCTGTAATCCCAGCACTTTGGGAGGCCGAGGCGGGCGGATCACGAGGTCAAGAGATCAAGACCATTCTGGCCAACATGGTGAAACCCCATCTCTACTAAAAATACAAAAATTAGCTGGGCGTGGTGGCGCGTGCCTGTAGTCCCAGCTACTCAGGAGGCTGAAGCAGGAGAATTGCTTGAACCCAGGAGACGGAGGTTGCAGTGAGCCGAGGTCGCGCCACTGCACTCCAGCCTGGCGCCTGGTGATGGAGCGAGACTCTGTCTCAAAAAAATGAAAATAAAAAAGAAACCACTCTAAATTAATGACAGTTGAGAGAAAAAAATTAAAAAAAAAAAAAGAAACAGCATAAAACTTGATTTGCTCTCTGTAAACTTATTAGAGAAAAATGAAGTGCCACCTTCAAATGAACATCGTCACTGGCCCTTGAAAGAATGTAGAGTTGCTTCACCATTGATGATCAGCCACTTAAGAAAATGTCTGGTTCAAACACCTGAATGTCCTCGCTGTCACCCCAAGCAAATGGCCTCTTCTTTATTGTCTAGCTATTTCATAAATGCTTTATGCTGGACACAATGTCTCACACCTGTAATCCCAGCATTTTGGGAGGCCGTGGTGGGCAGGTCACCTGAGGTTGGGAGTTTGAGACCAGCCTGGCCAATATGGTGAAACTCCCTCTCTACTAAAAATACAAAAATTAGCTGGGTGTGGTGACGCACCCCTGTAATCCCAGCTTCTTGTAGGCTGAGGCAGGAGAATCACTTAAACTCAGGAGGTGGAGGTTGCAGTGAGCTGAGATTGCACCACTGCATTCCAGCCTGGGTGACAGAGTGAGACTGTCTCAACAAAACAAAATAAACAAAATCATAAATGTTTGAATTTGAGAACTAAAAATAAACTCAAGGGAGATTTGGATTCATTTAGATGAGACATATTAGCAAAACTACCCAACACAGAGAAAGGAAACTAACTCTTATGCTATGAAGTATCTGCATGAAATAGCTTCAACTAGTATTTCTTTTCTTTCTTTCTTTCTTTTTTTTTTTTTTTTGAGACAGAGTCTTGTCTTGCTCTGTCGCCCAGGCTGGAGTACAGTGGTGTGATCTCGGCTCACTGCAACCTCTGCCTCCCAGATTCAAGTGATTCTCCTGCCTCAGCCTCCTGAGTAGCTGGAATTACAGGATCCCACAACCACATCCAGCTAATTTTTGTATTTTTAGTAGAGATGCGGTTTCACCATGTTGGTCAGGCTGGTCTCAAACCCTGGCCTCAAGTGATCCACCTGCCTTGGCTTCCCAAAGTGCTGAGATTACAGGTGTGAGCCACTGCGCCTGGCCTCAACTAGTATTTCCTAAGGACATCTTGGACACTGTGTTTCTTAATAACCTGTAAAACAAATGCGTATCTTTTTAAGAACCTTAGGGATACTTTAGAGGGGCTGTTTTTAGCACATCTTCTTACACAAATATGTAAGAATGAGAAAGTGATCAACCGATTCCTTGGAAAAACCATTTCATATTCATTTCAAATGTACTGTACTGTGGGGTTTTTGGCTCTAAAAAAATTTCCTTCATTACTATTCCAAACTTTCTGTAACTTTCCTTGGATTCTTCTTCAGACTGGCAGGCATCTATATTTTAAATGTGTGAGGACTTTCTATGCCATCCACAGAGTCTTTCATGCTGTCTTTCCATGAGAGGCTGAGACGGGGTACTTAACATGACTACGACTTATTACTGTCATGATAGGTACTGCTTGCTATTGTTATTCAGGAAAACAAATGTGAAGTACCCCACTCAAAATCATGCAGAAGTGACATGCTCCATGAATTCCTCCCCTCTCTTTTGGATGAGGAAATCTATTATTTATAACAAGAACTGATTTGAAGAAAAGTTTATGTTAATACAAATGAAAACCATGGTACGTGGCTAAATGGTTACAGAGGCTATTTTCAACTCTGTGAGATTGAATGACCTATTGATTTACTGAAAACTACAAACTTAAGTCACTATGACCACAGACATTTAAAACCCTTTCCAGAGGCATTATCTCTCTCATTTCAACTCACCTAAGTTCATTAGAATTAATATAAAATGCAGTAGATCAATATTTTCTTTTTTTTGAGATGGAGTCTCACTCTGTCACCCTGGCTGGAGTGCAGTGGTATGATCTTGGCTCACTGCAACCTCTGCTTCCCAGGTTCAATCAAGTCTCCTGCCTCAGCGTCCCAAGTAGCTGGGATTACAGGCATGCACCACCACGCCTGGCTAATTTGTTTTTTTGTATTTTTAGTAGAGTTTCACTATACTGGTCAGGCTGGTCTTGAACTCCTGACCTTGTGATCCACGCGCTTCAGCCTCCTAAAGTGCTGGGATTACAGGCATGAGCCACCACGCCCAGCCTAAAACGCAATCGATCAACATTTAAAAATGAAATGATTGAATTTCATTTACTTAAAAACATTGGTGCCTTTTCAGAGCAATTTTTCCTGACAAGGTAGGCAGGTTTGCTATGTTGTTGTTTTTCATTTTTCAAGGTGTAGGTGATGAAAAACTTGCCATCCGAGAGCAAAGATACTAGAAAAGGAAAACAAAAAATAAAAACCCACAAAACCCAAGTGGACATAAAAATATTTCCTAAAGCTCTAACTGATTATTAGATGACTAATGGTTAAGTGTTCTCTGGCACACTTTATCTAGGGGATGCTATGGATTGACCTGTTCCCCCAAAAGAGAGATGCTGAAGTCACCCCTCTCCCCAGTGCCTCAGAATTGACCTTATTTGGAAATAAGGTCATTGCAGATATAATTAGTTAAGATGAGGTCACACTAAAATAGCGTGGATCCTAAACTGATAGGACTGCTGTGCTTATAAGAGGCTTGGCATGTGAAGACAGAAATAGAAAGAGCACGTGCAGATGGAGGCAGAGGGTGGAAGGAGAAGTTACCAAGCCAAGGAACGCGGAGGCGGGCCAGCAACCCGCAGAGGCCCAGGGGGAGGCCCGGGGCAGATGCTCCCTCACAGCCCTGGAAGGAGCCAGCCTGCCCACACCCGAGTTTCCTGCTTCCAGCCTCCAGAATCATGGGAGAATAAATTTCTGTTGTTTCGGGCTTTCCAGTTTGTGGTGCTTTGTTGTGGCAGCCACAGGAAACACACACAGCAGACTGGCTGAACGGCAGCACGGAGAATTACAGAAAAAATGCTCGGCCAGGAACCATGCACACGCCTATAATCCCAGCACTTTGCGAGGCCGAGGTGGGAGGATCATTTGAGCTCAGGAGTTCAAGACCAGCCTGGTCAACACGGTGAAACCCCGACTCTACTAAAAATAAAAAATATTAGCTGGGCATGGTGGTTCAAGCCTGTTATCCCAGCCACTTTGGAGGCTGATGTGGAAGGATGGCTTGAGCCTGGGAGGGGTAGATTGCAATGAGCAGAGATTGTGCGACTGTACTCCAGCCTGGGGCAGAGAGCCACACTGCATTGCAAAAAGCAAACAAATGAAGAAACCTCATCTCTGATTATAAGAACTGGGTCCCCAGGACAGGCATTGAGCATGATCTGGTGGCTTCACATTTGTCATTGATAAAAACAGGCCGAGTGCAGTGACTCACACCTGTAATCTCAATATTTGGAAGGCCAGGGTGGGAGGATTGCATGATTTCAGGAGTTCAAGGCTAGACTGAGCAACATAGTGAGACCCTGTCTCTATAAAAAAAAAAAAAAAAATGAAAAAAATTATCTGGGCATGATGGTGCATACCTGTAGTCCCAGCTACGCTGGGTGCTCTGTGGGAGGATCACTTGATTGCAGGACGTTGAGGCCACAGTGAGCCATGACTGCACCACTGCACTCTAGCCTGTCAACAGAGCGAGACCCTGTCTCAAAAAAAAAGAAAAAAGAAAAAGAAAAAGACAAAAATCAAAGCCATGGCTAGCTTCATGTCCCAAAGTGTGGAGGACAAAATCCAAGGATAAGGTAGAGGACATGGAGAAAGAAGAATCTGGAAAGCCCCCTGCAAATCTGAAAATTCAAGCACAAACACAATCTATAGTAAGTAACCCATACAGTAATTGAAATCAAATGACTCAGCTTCTCCAGACTTAAAAAGTGTGTGAATTCACACAGCTCATGGAGAGTTTGGAGAGTCATGTCTCCAGCTTGTGTGCAATTGGCTGGGCTGCACCCAAATTGGTGACTGACCTTTTCAGGCTGGATGTCTGGTTTTCTTAAGTCAACATGTCTTGGTTTCATAGACCATAAAAGCCCAAATTTGGGGCAGAGTCCAAATTTGAATGAGGTGACTCAGAAGCCTGCTGAGGCTTTGCCTTGGAAATCCAGCAGAGCTCTCTGGTCTCCCCCGTTAGTCAGGACTTACATCAAAATAGAAAAACAAAACAAGAAAAAACCCCAAACAAGCAATAGGACATTGTCACAACTGGCTCAAAACCTTCATGAACAAGATCACTATTCTGGGAATTTTGTAAGCCTCTGAAAATTATTGAACTGGGAATAAATTGCCGTGGTTAAAATGTGGCGTGAAATGAAAACATAAGGCTAAGATTTTCTAATGCTAAGGAAAATACTATTAAACGTGAGGTTTAAAACTCATTCTCTGTCAAGTTAGCCTTTGAAGCCCAGGTGCTCCAAAGCTGTTAGTTGTTCATGATGAGAGTAAAAACAGTCACAGTTAAAGTTACAGAGTGTTTATGATATGCCAAACATGTGCTAAGCGCTTCCATGGGCATTTAATTCTGAAACAAATCTCAGTGTGCATGTTGCCATCCTTATTTACAGATAGGGAAACTGAGGCATAGAAAGGTTACATAACTTGTCCAAGGTTACATCTGAGCTGAAACTAGGGAGACAAGCAAGAGGTTCTTGTGATCATTCAGGTAAGAGATGCCGGGAGGCCGGGCCAAGGTGGCAGAGACAGAGGTGGGTGCCAGGAAGAGGTCAGTTTCTCTCTTTAGGCGAGGCTGGCGGGACGTGCTGATGGTTTAGCTGTGGGGTGTGAAACGCAGGTGCCTAAAGTTATTGTCTTGGGCAACTGGAAGAATGGAGCTGCCATTTATTGAGAGCTTGAAGAGGACTGGAGATTTAGGTTTGGAGGGTGTGATGATCAATTTAATGTGTGAACTTGGCTGGGCCGTGGGTTGCCCAGATCTGTGATTGAATACTGTTCTTTGGGTTTCTATTAGGTTAGTGTTTTGACGAGGTTAACACTGAAATTCTGCCCTCCAGAATGTGGGTCGGCCTTACCCAATCAGGTAAAGGCCAGCCTGGAGCACACACAAAAAAGACTGTTATCTTTGTCAGCTCAGGCTGCCACAACAAAATGCCACAGACATGCTGGATTAAGCCACAGAAATTTGTTCTCACAATTCTGGAGGCTGGAAAGTCCAAGATCAAGGATCTGGGTGCTTTGGTTCCTAGTAGAAATTCACGTGACCTCTTTTTTGCATGCAGGCAGAGAGAAATCTTTCTCTCTTTCCCTTCTTTTTAGAGCATGAATCTCATCATGAGGTTGCCCACCCTCTTGACCTCATCAAACCCTAATGAGCTCCCAAAGTCCCCGTCTCCAAATACTATCACATTGGGGCTTAGGCTCCAACATAAGAATTTTGGGAGAATGCAAAATTTTTTTTTGATTTTTTTTTTTTTTTTTGAGACAGAGTCTTCACTCTGTCGCCCAGGTTGGAGTGCACTGGCACAATCTTGGCTCACTGCAACCTCCGCCTTCTGGGTTCAAGTGATTCTCCTGCCCCAGCCTCCCGAGTAGCTGGGATTACAGGTACGTGCCACCACGTCCAGCTAATTTTTGTATTTTTAGTAGCGACAGGATTTCACCGAATTGACCAGGCTGGTCTCAAACTCCTGACCTCAAGTGATCCGCCCGCCTCAACCTCCCAAAGTGCTGAGATTACAGGCATGAGCCACTGCACCTGACCGGGAGAATGCAAATGTTTAGTCCGTAACCTGCAGCCTTCCCCGAGCAAGAAAACTTTCTCCAGCAGACTGTGTTTGGCCTTTGTTTGAAACATCAGCCCTTCTCAGCTCTATAGCAGGCTGCCTTCTGACTGAAACTGAAGTTTCAGCGATCCTGGGTCTCCAGACAGCTAGCCCGCCCTGCAGAATTTTATTTTATAGATGGGGTCTTGCTATATTGCCCAGGCTGGTCTTGACTTCTCAGGCTCAAGACCAGCCTAGGCAATATAGCAAGACCCCATCTATAAATAAAATTTTATAGGCCTTCCACTTCAGCCTCCTGAGTAGCTGGGACTACAGGCATGTGCCACCATGACTGGCTAATTTTAAAAAATGTTTTGTATAGGTGGAGGTCCTGCTATGTTTTCCAGCCTGATCTTTAACTCCTGGGCTTAAGCAATCCTCCAGCCTTGGGTTCCTAAAGTGTTGGAATTACAGGTGTGAGCCACTGTGCCTGGGCCACCCTGCAGATTTTGGACTTGCCAGCCTTGACAATCATGTGAGGCAGTTCCTTACAATAAGGAGATCTCTTTCTATATAGATACATCTCCTATTGGTTCTGTTTCTCTGGAGAACTCTGATTGATACAGAGGATAAAGGGCAGAAGAGAGGAATTTTGTTTTGGACGTGTTAAGTTTTAGATGTCTGTGCCCACCCAGCTGGGAAACCATGGTTGGATACATAGGTGCAGGATTCAGGGAGAAACTGAACTGGAGAAGTCTTTTGTGTCTCCACAGGTTGGAGATGGGATTATTAGATGGGATAGAGGCTCCTAGGAGGGAGTGTTAGATAGGGAAGAGCAGTGTCCCCAGGGCTGATTCCAGGAACCCTCCAACATCAGAGGAGGGATGAGGGGAGGGAGGTGAAGAGGAGCCAGCCATGGGCTACAGAGTGGCTGATAGTGAAGGGTCAACCCCGAGGAGGCTGGTGAGTAAGGTCAGAGCTGCATGTTGGAGAGGGCAATCTACCACGTCCAGTCAAGTCATCTGATGGATCAAGTCACCTGTGCACTGAAAAGTGACCTCTGGATCAGCAACGTGAAGGAAATCAGAGACCTTGATAGGCTCAGTTTCGGTGAGTTGACTGGAGTGGGTTTAAGAGACCATAGGGACAGAGGGTCAGGAGAGAATGAGCCCAGAGAATTCTTTCAAGAACTTGAACCATCCAGGGGCATCAGGAAATGAGGCAACAGTTTTAGGATGGGAACCAGGGCCCACAGACTTCAGGGTATCTCTCAACTCAGCCAGGAAAAAGAGTGACATCTTCCATTTCATCGACCTCTCACTGGCAACAAGCATTTCCTTCAATCCTGAATGGAGGCAGCCACCTCCAGCAATATGACCAGTTCCTCTGCCTTCATCAGCAATAGAGATCGTGATATTCTGCCTCGCATTACAGGTGTTGCAGTACCTACAAAGAACATTTACCATCGTCAAGATTTCAAAGGGTACTCATAAGCCCCTTGTTAGATCTCATAATGTAATGCATTAATAAAGAAGGTCATGCGTTACCGGGAACAAAGTTGTGCTAAAATATTTTGATAACTATGCTTTAATATAATTCACTTCCTTTATAATCCTGCATGCTATGTGTTCTGTTACACACTTAAAAATATTGTGCTGAGACGAATACATCAGCTTTGCCAGATTCCCCAAGGGAGCCCAGGCAATCGCCATCCCCACCCAGAACAACCACATCAACAACAGAAAAACCCAAAGAGTTAGGAGCCTCTGCCAGGAGGATGTGTAGGCAAGAGAGGACTCTTGTTTTGCTGTTGTTTTGAAGATGAGAGAGGGAAGCATGTTTGCATGCCCGAGGAAATAAATGGTCCAGTGAGGAGGGAAACATGGTGTAGCGACAGCAGGGATCCTGAGCTCACATGGAGAGACTGGCTCTGACCAGCATGTGGAGAGCGCACTTCAGAACGGGAGGGGAGGCGAGAGCAGGAGGCTGGGGGGTGTGGCAGTGAGCACTAACACATGTTCTGAGATTGCTCCAATTTCTCAGAGCAATACGAAGCAACATGACATCTCGAGACAGGAGATCGGGGAGGAGGTGTGGGAGGCTTGAGCACAGAGAAGGAGACCATGGTCATCTAGGAGAATGACAGCAGGCCTGGACCCAGTCAAGGGGCCAAATGCTGGGCAGTGCCGGGTGCAGGTGGGGCGAGTGGTCCTGAGGGTACCACCAGACCATCGCGCCGGACGGCCTTTCCCAGCACCGGCAGCTGCACTGTGAAGGTCTCAAGAGGACAAAGGGCTGGACTGGACTTGGTGGGGGTTTTCCTAGGGGAAAATGATGAAGGCAGACAGCCAAGGGAAATATGTGTGCACATCATGGCGGGCCGTGGAGTCGAAGCTGGGTTGGAGGGACGTGAGGACATAAGGAGGTTCCGTGCATCCTGGAAAAGTCACCTGGATCAGTGGCTCTCCAGTCTCCTGCGGTATCCACAGCCCTTGGAGAGCTTTAGAAAGATCTGGATGCCCCTGGCCATCTCTAGAGAGTCTGATTCACTGACCGGGGTGGGGCCATGCGTGGGAAGGTTTGAGCTCATCTCCCACACCAGGTCATTCTGATGTGTAGCCAGGTTTGAGAACCCCTGGCTTGTTCGTTTCATTAAAAATTATTTTATTTCCATTTTAAAGACAGGTTCTCGCTCCATGGGCCTGGCTGGAGTGCAGTGGTGCCATCGTGGCTCCCTGCAGCCTCGACTTCCTGAGCTTAAGTGATCTTCCCACCTCTGCCTTCTGAGTAGCTGGGACTACAGGTGTGAGCCACAGCACCCAGCCCCACTGGCTTCACTGATGTAACTTTTATTATTATATATATATATTTTTTGAGACAGAGTCTCGCTCTGTCGCCCAGGCTGGAGTGCAGTGGTATGCTTCGCTCACTGCAACCTCTGTCTCCTAGGTTTAAGCGATTTTTCTGCCTCAGCCCTCCCCATAGCTGGGATTACACGCATGTGCCACCATGCCTGGCTAAGGTAGAGACGGGGTTTCACCACGCTGGTCAGGCTGATCTCGAACTCTCGACCTCAAATGATCTGCGCTCCTCGGCCTCCCACCATGCCCAGCCTGATGTAACTTTTAAAGGTCCTATTAGGAGTGTTTTTTTCTTTTGAGACAGCATTTCACTCTTTTGCCCAAGCTGGAGTGCAGTGGTGTGATCTCGGCTCACCACACCTCTGCCTTCCAGGTTCAAGTGATTCTCCTGCCTCAGACTCCTGAGTAGCTGGGACTAAAGGCTCGTGCCACCATACCTGGCTAATTTTTTTTGGATGTTTAGTAGCAACAAGGTTTCACCGTGTTAGCTAGGGTGGTCTCGATCTCCTGACCTCACGATCCGCACTTCTCACCCTCCCAAAGTGCTGAGATTACAGGCGTGAGCCACCGCACCTGGCCGGTCCTATTAGGAGCTTTAAAGAGTCCAGAACAGTTTAACAGAGAGTCGTAGTTCAGATGTGTGTTCTACTGGGCCTGCCTGCTGACTGCAGGCTGTCTCTGGGAACTCCTGAGATGGGGACAGTGCCTGGTCTGTCCCTGGAATATAGTCGCGCCCACCCATAAGGCTAGGCTCTCCCATTCCCTTTGTCTGAGATCCTCTTCTTCAGCTACAATCTTACCTTCCCCCATGTGACCCCTTGCCTTCCCCATCTAAGACGTGGAGGGTTCCTTATTTATGTTGCTGCCATCTGGCTCCCACCTTCCCAGAGTCCCAGGGAAGCCTGTTCTTAAAACCTAAGTCCTCTTTCTGGGACCCCAGCCCCTTGTGGCCACTGAGCCTCCCTCATTGTTAATGTGGCCAAGAAGTTACCCCACAGGCATTTATATTTTCATGGAGGACTTTTGAGAACAAAACTCTTGTCCCTGGCCCCAAAACATACACTCACAGTGGTGAGAATATGATTGGGTCAGTCTTCCAGGAAAGCCTGTGATAATTTGACACAAAGACGTTTAGAATTAATTCGGTCGGGTATGAGATTTCAGATGGCAGAAATCCTTGTGCAAGCAAAGGCCGTGGAGATAAAGCAGTACATGGCGGGTGCAGCTCAGCCTTCAGATGGATACACGGTGGCCACGTTGCGCATTTCTCTGAAGAATATCAGGCCCTTTGGGTTACCTTTGCCTGCTCTCAGGACTGGCTAGGTAATTTGCAGAACCCAGTGCAAAATGAAAATACAGAACCCCTTGTTCAAAAATTATTAAGAATGTCAAGATGGCGTCTGCAGAATGTCAAGCCAAGTGCAAGGCCTTTTGAACACGGGGCTCCCTGTAACTGCACGGGTCACATGCCCATGAAGCTGGCCCTGCCTGCTATGGACACGCCAGGAGGTGGACATTGGGATTTCCCCCCTTAAAACAATGAGTGCATTGAGTTAGAATGTTGAAAGGAACAGAGACACTCTTGTAGTGTTCTGTAGAATCAAAAATATGGTTTTGGCTGCGCGTGGTGACTCATGCCTGTAATCCCAGCACTTTGGGAGGCTGAGGTGGGCAGATCATGAGGTCAGGAGTTTGAAACCAGCCTAGCGAACATAGTGAAACCCTGTCTGTACTAAAAATACAAAAAAATTAGCCGGGCATGGTGGTGGGCGCTTAGAATCCCAGTACTTGGGAGGCTGAGGCAAGGAGAATCACTTGAACTTGGAGGTGAAGGTTGCAGTGAGCCAAGATCGTGCCATGGCAATAGTGTGAGACTCTATCTCAAAAAAAAAAAAGGTTTCACGTGTTTACTCTTCCTTCATTCAAGTGTAGCCCAGACGCCTCTGAATATCTGCGATGGAAGATCCTTTTTTTTTTTTTTTTTTTTTGAGACAGAGTCTTTCTCTGTTGCCCAGGCTGGAGTGCCGTGGCGCGATCTCGGCTCACTGCAGTCTCTGCCTCCCGGGTTCAAGTGATTCTCCTACTTCAGCCTCCCGAGTAGCTGAGATCACAGGCGTGAGCCACCATGCCCGGCTAATTTTTGTATTTTTAGTAGAGATGCGGTTTCACCATGTTGGTCAGGCTAGTCTCAAACTCCTGACCTCGTGATCCACCCGCCTTGGCCTCCCAAAGTGCTGGCATTACAGGTGTGTGCCACCATGCCCAGCCGGAAGAGCCTTTTGAAAACAAAGCTCTTGCTGGTCTCCTGTGCCCAAGAGTGGCCACCAGTGGGAACAGACCTGCTGTTCTAAATCTCAGTTTTTGTTTCTTTCTTCTTCCAGGGAAGCTGTAGATGAGCATGTGCACTTCCAGGCCTAGAAGGGAACAGCTGCCACCAAGTGGCTTGCCTCTTTGCACAAGGGACTCAGCTCAGAGCTTCCACTGACCCTGGCAGGTCCCCTTGACACTCCTCCTGGGAATGAAGTGGACCAGGTAAGTGAATGAACCTCAGCTTCTCCCGTCCTTCTTTGTACAGAGTCACCCAACAGGGAGAGAAGAAGGAGGCTAGAGGAGCTCAGGCCCAGGAGCCCTCCCAGCATATGGCCCAGAGTAGAAAATTCTCCACATGATGTTGCTGCTGGCCACCCGGTGAAAAGTCCATGGCCCTGTCAGCCACCTGTCCTGCTAACACTGTGAGTAAAGAATCCACAGATCAGCTGGAAGGAGGAACGTTTGAGTTTGAAAATGCCAAGAATCATCCCTGAACTGGCAAGGCTGACCACCTGCACTTTAAAAATACATCAGTACTAGCCTCGTAAACCAGACTTTTAGACTTCTTACTCCTGTAATGAAAGATCTTTTTTGATATATAGGCAACAGAATGATTTTTTAAAACAAAAATGGACATGTTCCATTTTATTGATCTTTACAAAAAAAAAAAAAAACTAACTGGAAAACAGGAAATATTTACTAGTAATGTTTTCTTTCTTTCTTTTTTTTTTTTTTGAGACAGAGTCTTGCTCCGTCGCTCAGGCTAGAGTGCAGTGGCATACTCTGCTCACTGCAACCTCTGCCTCCCAGGTTCAAGCCTCAGCCTCCCCAGTAGCTGAGATTACAGGTGCCCCCCACCTTCCCTGGTTAATTTTTGTATTTTTTGTGGAGACGGGGTTTCACCATCTTGGTCAGACTGGTCTCAAACTCCTGACCTCATGATCTACCTGCCTTGGGCCTCCCAAAATGCTGGGATTACAGGAGTGAGCCACCACACCCAACCAATAGTTACATTTTCGTAACACCAAAGGAAGAATCTATGTTTCTTCCTTTTTATAGATTTTTCTGTAGATGTCTTAAGAAGCATCGAACCCCTTATACAGGCGGGTAAATAAAACACAGTAAACTTGAGATTTGCAAATCAGATTGGAGCCAGATAAGGATGAAGGCTGGCGCTGGCTTCAAGTCTGACTAATCTTGGGCAAACTACTCAGCCTATTACTCACCTGTCTACGTCAGAACAGCTCCTCCCCAGAGACAGCTAGAAGATGCTGAGATAATATGTGTAAAAGCCGACAAGCCCTTTGGGAAGGATACTAGCAAATGCAAGGCGTGTGCTCTGAAGTTTTATCATCCTGTCAGATGAGCCTGTCTCCAACCCCAGTGAGCTGACTGAGAGACACAGGCGTGAGTGCTGAGGTCAGATTGCAGTATCTTTTCACAGCAGACCCCAAGCCAGATCCTGGGAGCACATGATGATGAGCTGTCCTCTGGTTTCCCAAGACTTCAAAACCGAAACCCAGTGATCAAGAGATGTTTGGCCTTGAACATTGCAGGAATTAAAGCCAGCACCCAGTGAAAGTCAGTGAGGACAGCACTCCATGGTTTGGGGACCCTCTCGGGGCACTAATCCCGGTTCCTTTTCTATTTCGCCTGGGTCCTGCCTGCCCATCCTGGGAAGCCATGGCAGCTGTTGGGATGTAGTGAATTACTACAGGGGATTGAAAGATTCACTCATGTCTCAAATTCCATGGCCTTTCTCCTCTCCAGCACGATTTTTTACCCTTATTGAGAGAGATCAATTTCCCAGCCCTTCTGCCATGCCAGTATGTGTCTGTGTTTGGGGGCAGGGGTGTATTTAGGGGGGAGGAGGAGAATGTCCCCAAGTCTGGAAACTCAGAACACTCTGGCCCCCTTTGCAGAAAAACGAGGGAGTCCCAGCAGACAGAAGTGGGCAGTGGCACTGAGCTCCCCGAGCTGACTCGTCGCCTCAAAACCCTCAATAGCTTCAGTCCTCGCTCCCAAACAGGCCCGGTAAGCAATGAAAGAGTTCTGCCAGACACTCAAGAAGTGGATTATTGTCCTTCTTGGCTCATTTGGAGCCTGGCTGCCCTCAGGCTGGCTGCTTGGGGCCCTCTGGGGGCCACCCAGCCCAGCCTGCAGCTGCCTTTCCTTTAGAGGCCAGCACGATCCCGTCCCCTGGAGAACGCTGCAACCCCTGGTCCCATGCACATCTAACAGGTGGGGCCTCAGGACTTCTAAAACGGATGACTGTCAACCACAACCCTGCCCACCCACATCCACAGCTTCACCCCAAACTCACACGCAGAGAACCTCGAGTCCTGTTGGCCTGCTCAGGTCCCTTGCCAGCCGGAGCCGCTCTGGAGCCTGGTTGGACTCTAGCCGCCATGCGCAACAGGACTTAGCAGGGACGCTGTCGCTCTCCTGCCTTCCCTCTTCTGCCAACCGGTCGCTTCCAGGACAGAGTATTTGAGAGAAAATTATCTAGACAATTACACTGTTCCTTAGAACATCCTGCGTGGGCACACGTGCCACTTGGTGAACCAGCATGAGAGGAAGTGTCTTGGCCAGAGCAGACATTCAAGAACAACCAGAAATGTCATTTCTGCACGGTGGAAAAAGAATGTGCGATACATCGGAACTGGGCATCTCCTTCCAAACACACCCTCAGGATCAAGCCTCTCCTACCCAGCCTGGCGGGGCTGCGGGGCGTCCACAGTTCAGCCCCATGCCTCGCCTGCTCTCTGCTCCGGGTCCATTGGCTGTTCACACTCACGTCCCTGTGTCCTGGAACTGCCTGATTCTTGCAGATTACTAAAAATCTACATTGCATTCCCTCCTGTGCTCTGATCACCTGCTCACAGCGACTGTGTCCTCCTCTGAGCCACTACCTGGCGGTTGTCCCCACACTGCGTTGGGCTCTTCTGATATTGAGCAACTCAGCTTCTCGGCCTTCAGGCTGCTGTGGGCCCTAGATGCATGCTGGTCGATTCTGATCAACAAGCAACTGCTTTCGTTTGTTTGCTTTTTTCCACAACTGCAGCTGTGAGTGATTCGGGTGGTCAGTTGGTGGGCTGTGGAGCTGGATGGGTCAAGGAGCACAGCGTGGAACGAGGGACAATTTGCTACAGCTTGGAGATAAGAGACATGGTATACTGTGAAGCCAGTGCTGATGGAAGAAGGTGGCTTTCCTGGAAGGTCAAGACATTTGCTTGAGAGCGATGTTCAGCAGGGCTGGGGAGAGTTCTGCTGGAAGGGAAGGCAGCAGCCAGGGGTGGCTAAGGGAACTGGGCTGGGTTGGGAATGCCTCCAGCCCTTTCAGGAGTGATTCAGTGATTATGAGATGTTTGGCCTTGAAAATTGCAAGATTAAATCTCTTGGTGGGAATGTGTAGCCAAAAGCCAGCACCCTGAGTAGCTTCAAGGTTTGGGGACCCTCTCAGGCATGAATCCCATTTCCTTTTCTAATTTGAAAATTGCTGTGGGCGATTCTGGAATTCGGAAGTGTGCTGGGAATCATGGATTTGACATAACAAGCATTTCTGCCCCTTCCTCATTGAGCCCACCGTGGATGCTCCGGGGCCAGGGACTTACTTAGGCTTGTGCGTGTCTTCCACAGCATGTACCAATCTGCCGGGCTCTGGTTGATGCTTAATAAAAAGATGCAGCAAAGGGACCTGGTGTGGACGAGTGCCTTGGTCATGGACCGGAAGCCTGGCCCCTGTGTCCCTGGCAATGGGACGGTGAAGGACAGAAAGGCAGCACACCCGACGGTGTCAGGAGCTTGGAGCAGGCATTCGGAAGCATCTGTTAAATGTTACCGATGGAGGATTGATAGACACATAACCCACATCTGCTTAGCTTTTTTGGTCTTTTCTTTGGAAGTGAAGAGTCGCAAACAAAAACAACTTTGGTTCAGGTCATTTATAGGCCCAGATCCTCTATCCTTAGAGGTTTCCCACCAGATATAGTATTTCACTATCTATGCCAGGAAACTTACATAAAACTACGCAGAATTTTACCTGACAATGAAATAGACCTTTTTGTTAGATCCTCCGTCCCACTTAAAGAAGTGACACAAACTGAAATGAAACTGTTAAAGGAATGAACTAACTTGGGGATAGAATCACTGCCTTTGCTGAACAACATTTTAAGGATATTGGAATATATAGGGGTATTAGCATCATAGTAAAATGTGCCCATATTATCTATAATTTTATACTGGACTTTTTTAGAAATTATTTTTATAGCTTTGCCTTTGACATGACTTGGCTACAAGTTCACTACATTAAGTTTACAACTGGTTTTGATTTCTTGGCTTTCATTGTGTCTTATTAGGAAACTCTGCAGAGAGAAAATGTAAACTCCAAATTGCTTTAAAACATTACGATATTGTTTAGGAATATTATACTATAATAGTGAATGAAATGGACATAACGTTCCGTTTTGTAGACATTGCGTGAAACCATTATTAGTCTTGATTTTCTCTGGAACAATTTATTCCTGTTCTGGGCTGAAGTATAAACACTCCTTGCCCTGTGACCCTGGCCCAAGGCTCCTCTTGGATCAAATGGCCTTTCCTGGACCAGAGGGCAAAGTCACAGGAACATGATGTGATGAAATCTAAATAGAAAGGTATTGATTTGTTCTTTGTTCATCGAATAGTTATTGGACTCCAGCAAGTATGAATAGCAGGGAGCCTGGCTAGCACTATAGCTTCCCCCCGCCTCTCAGAGTCGGAGCGGCAGGCACACACAAAGCCAGGGAAAATGACAGGGTAGGGAGGCTGCTCCCCGAGGCTCCAGCCCTTCTCTCCCAATCCTCTCCCTGAATGGGTGGCAGACTCTCCTCCTGGCTCTTCCAATCTGCCATCAGTGTCTGCCCTTGGATCTGGTTTTAAACTCTAAGGTGTAAATGATTCATAACGGCTCAACATTTTGTCCCTCCCAGGAGGTACTTTTAAGTCTAAGGAATAAAGGTTTAACAGTAAAACTCCAAACGCTAACTAGGGGCAAATGAGGATTTGGAGGAGGAAGGTCTTGAGCATCCTAAAATCATCCCACTGAGTTAGGACAAGAACTATCCTGATGGGTTGGGTATGATAGAAGTCGATGTTTCAATGGATGAATGGAGGGATGGATGGAGGGATGGATGGATGCACAGATGGATGGATGGATGGATGTGTGGACAGATGGATGGATGAACAGATGGATGGATGGGTGGATGAATAGATGGATGGATATATAGATGGATAGATGGTTGGACAGATGGATAGGTAGATGGATGGATAGATGGATAGATGGATGAATGAATAGATGGATGGACAGATGGATGGATGGATGGATAGACCAATAGATGGATGGATAGATGAGTAGATAACCTTTATTCTGATTTCAACTGGTCTTTGAAGCTTGATTTATTTTTTGACTTCTCATGGAGCCAGACTAGGGTCTGACACATTAGGAAGTTGACTAAACAAATTAATGAAGGGAAGATAAGGTATGCAGAGATGCCTGTGGTTTGGGTTACCATTTCAGATCCCCTTTGATTTGAGTGACACACGTGCTGACAACTTGAGTCTGCAGTTAATGGATCTTTAGCTAACTTGCTAGAGTGAAGATTGTGGTAAAACTGGACCTTGCTCTATTCATTAACAGTATATCCTGTGAAAGTGACTATACGTCCATGCAAACCTTGGTGCTAGACTCTATGAGGTCTTTGCAGAGGTCTGACCTAAGCAGATTCCTTGTGTTAATAGTGACAACAATCACAATGGTCCTGAACACAGAGGCAGCATTCATTGTGTGCTAGCTGTGGTTTTAAGCACATTACATCTATTCACTAATTTAATCCTTAAAACAACCTTTGCTTTACGTACACCTATTAACCTCATTTTATGGAAGGGAAAAGGGACTGTGAGAAGTGAAATCACCCACCCAAGGTCATAGAGCTGTAAGTGGTGGAGGCAGGGTCTGAACCTGGCACACTGGCCTCACCTTGTGGGCTCCTACCACTACACTGTCTCATATTACTATCCTGTATCCATCTCCAGAATGAGCTGACAGCTGCAAGTTCTCCCTGAGGCCTCCCTGCAGCCCTTGCATCTTGGCATCAGCTCCTCACCCAGCCAGGTGGCGGTGTTTCTGACTCGGGGTCTGGATCTCTCTCTGCATCGCTGGGTTCAGAGGCACTGAGGAGGGAGCCCAGTCCAGTGCTAGCTTCGCATCTCACAGCCCTTGGACAAATGTTATAACTGGAGGGCTGCACAAATGCATCATTTTCTTTCAAACTGTGTGTCTGTCTGAGCAGGAACTGCTGGGCTGGACCTCAGAAACTTCCTGACCCTTTGTCTGGAGTCATAGGGTCTATGTCCAGTGAGCCTAGAGGTCATGTGAGGTCCAGAGAGAGGAGCACAAGGCATCTGCTGCCTCTGAGGCCTCATAGCAACCACGCAGTGAAGGAACCGGGGCTTCTTCCTTCTCCATGGCAACTAGGAGTGCAAGTCAACCTCGGAAAAGGATCCTCCATCTTTGGTTAAAAGAATGGTGAGCCCCAGGTTTGGTAAGGATGTAGTTGTGTGAGTTGATAGATGCCAAGTGCCCAGCTTGGTGCCTTTTCCACCATAGGCATTGCGGAAGGAGAGGTTTTGTCTCCCCTTCCTGGAGAGGGTGTTGTGGTTTGTGGGTTGGAACCCTTTGGGTTCCTGGCATTGACAATGGCACTGTGTGGGGTCAGGACCTTCTTGTTGGAAGAGTCTCCTTGCCTGCCTGCTGGTGACAAGGGCAGGAAAAGAAGCCAGGAACCAGGCCAATTGCAATAAAGAAAGAAACAAGCAGCCTCAGAGCCACCCTTGCCCTGTAATGAGGCAAGGCAGACAGGGCCACATACCGGCCCACTGCCGGGATGGGCAGTCTCCAGCCTTCACTGATGGATGCAGGACTTACGGCCCCACTGGAGGGGAGGGATGCAGGAACCTAGACTGTCCATGCTCAGATGCTGTCTGGATTCAGAACTGTAGGCCATGGGGCTGTTTCCAAAAAACAGAGCCTTTCATTAGGAAAATCCCATGAAACTCCCCCAAAGATGAGTGACGTAGGCAGAGGATGAGGCTCGGATTCTATTTACGCATGAATGTCCGTCAGATTCTGGATTCGAAAGCCCTGTGTTCTTGGGTTTGAGATTGTACTTTCTGGCATGAAGAGCGAATCGCCAATTCAGACTTCAGAGATGGCTGCTTTTCCAGCAAGAGAACAGCCCTGAAACTTGGCCAGAGCATTGGTGTCCTGGTGCCGCTGTGACAACAGTGCCGCACGCCAGGAGGCTTGAGACAGCAGACATTTGCCTGTTGCCTCGCAGTTCTGGAGGCCAGGAGTCCAAAACCAAGATGTCAGTAGGGCTGTGCTCCTCTGAGGCTGGGTAGATGCCTTCCTGGCCTCCTCCGGCTCCTGGCGGCGGCCAGCATCCTTGCCATTCCTTGGTTTTCGGCATGACCGCTCTGATCTCTGCCTCTTTCATCACACGGTGTTCTCCCTGCATGTCTCTCCTCACACGCCGTTCTCTTCTCGTAAGGATAGCTGCAGATTAGATTACGGCCCACTTTAATGGCCTCTTCTTAACTTGATGACATTGCAAAGTCTCTATTTCCAAAGTCTCTATTATTTGGAAATAGAGACTTTGCAGATGTCAGTAGGGCTTTGATACGCATTTTGAGGGACAGACTTTACCCCCTGACAGTTAGCCATATGTGTACCTTACAGTTGCCACTATTTCTATGACATGGAGTGAGACTGTGATTTACCTTTTTTTGTTGATGGAGTCTTGCTCTGTCGTCTAGTCTGGAGTGCAGTGGTGCCATCTCTGCTCACTGCAGTCTCTGCCTCCCAGGTTCAAGCGATTCTCCTGCTTCAGCCTCCCAAGTAGCTGGGATTAGAGACACGCATCATCATGTCTGGCCAATTTTTGTATTTTCAGTAGAGACAAGGTTTCACCATGTTGGCCAGGCTGGTCTTGAACTCCTGACCTCAGTGAGCTGTCCACTTCGGCCTTCCAAAGTTCTGGAATTACAGGTGTGAGCCACCACACCCGGCCAAGACTCTGATTTTCATTAGGAACACAGGGATCCTGTCTGTCACCAGGGCTACCTGAAAACAGGTTAATCAGTAGAGCAAGATGCTGCACTGATGGCTGCAGCAGTCAAGTTCATTTCCAAACAGAGAATAAAAGCAGCTTGCCTTCCCAGTCCTCTGCCCTGTTCTGTTTTCGGTCTAGGGACACCCTCTTATCCTCAGCCAAGTGACAATGAAGTGACAGTAAGGGCAAACCAAGCCACTGTTCAAACATTTCACTGCCTGCCTTGGAGAACCTCTCATTTCTCATCAGACATAAATGAAAAGTCAGATATGAATCTGCTGGGAAATGAGAGGTTCCATTTCTTTTGTTGTTGTTGTTTTAAAGTTGCCAAGCTTTATTTAGGCTGTAATGGTTACAGATAACACACGTGTAACCCTATATTCCATGCCTCCCTTGCAGTCCCCTGAGCAGGCTCAGTGCCCCTTTCCCTCAGTCTCGCTTCTTGTCTTTCTCCTTCTTGTCCTTCTTGCCAGCCTTGGTGGCCTGGGAGCCCAGAGCACTTCGAATAGCTTCATTGTTGGGATCCACACCTGGAAGGTTCTCTAGGACACTCTGAAGGAACTCGGCGTCCTGCATCACGTCGTATTCATCCTCCTCCTTGGCTGGCTCAGATGTGTCCATGGCTGAGCTGCCATCAATGTCTGCTGATTCCGCCTGGCCAAACTGCTCCCTGCAGGGACATCTGC
Organism: Alouatta palliata; assembly: GCA_004027835.1. Taxonomy (NCBI): domain Eukaryota; kingdom Metazoa; phylum Chordata; class Mammalia; order Primates; family Atelidae; genus Alouatta; species Alouatta palliata. The sequence continues at coordinate 2,456 of PVKV010019588.1, read as the reverse complement.
ATGGCATGAGAAATCTGCTCTTCCTCAGTCATACTGCTTAGGTCAGGAAGCCCAGTATGGCCAAACTCTTGCTGGCTGGTGGTCATCTTCAGCAGGTCATCATCTGAGTCTTCAGTCCCAGTTGTAGCAATCCTGGCCAGGTGGGGTGGGAATCCCACCAGATCTTGGGGAAATCACCATGGTGGGCTTGGTCACACCTGAGAGCCCCCAAGGGCAAGGACCTTAGTCCCTGATCTTCTGCAGGGACATCAGCTGGATGTGCAAAACTCCATCTCAAAAAAACAGGAACCAGAATCAGAAAGTCTGATTGGATCAAGTTTATCCTGAATTGACTGTGAATTGATTGAATTTTAATTGTCAAGTTTAAGAACTCCATTACGGGGTGGGCTGAAGGCTTGAGACAGAAATCATGTTTAGTGATGGAAAAGGGAATCTGAAATGTTTCGCTGCCCACCTGAGTTCTGAAGTCGCAGGAAATCGTACTGACTTAAGAAAGCAGGTGCTGTATGCACAGTTGATCAGTGCAGAAGCTGATGTTTACAGTGTGCCGTTGAAGCAGCTTCCATCCTGACTCCTGACAGCTTGGAGCGTGGGGCTAGAACCCCCAGCCCACAGGCTAAGAAGCAGAGGTGACTTTACAACCACCTTTGGGTGGTTGCTGTGTTGAGAGTGCTCCCACCCTCAAAGTTCTTGTCCACTCAGAACCTCAGAACGTGACCTTGTTGGAAGTAGGGCTGTGGATGTAATGAGTGAAGATGAGGTCACAGGGGATTAGGGTGGGCCCTAAACCAATGCGACTGCTGCCCTTATGAGAGCAGCGGAGACACAGAGGGAAGATGGCTATGTGAAGGCTGAGGAGGAGACTGCAAGCTATGCTGCTGTAGGGCGGGGCATGCCAGGAATGGCTAGGGCCCACTGGAAGCTGGAAGGGGCAAGGAAGCCTTCTTCCCTAGAGCTTCAGAGACAGCACGGTTCTCCTGGCACTTTGATTTCAGAATTTTGGCTTCCAGAGCTAGGAGTAAATTTCAGTTGTTTTAAGCCACCCAATTTGAAGTACTTTGTTACAGCTGCCCTAGGAGGTTAATACACTGTGTTACAAAAATCTGGGTTTCTGCTGGGTGCAGTGGCTCCCAAAATGCCTATAATCCCAGCACTTTGGGAGGCTGAGGAGGATCACTTGAGTCCAGGAGTTTGAGACCAGCCTGGGCAACACAGTGAAGCTCCATCTTGACAAAAAATACAAAAATTAGCCGGGCATGGTGGTGCACAGCTGTGGTCCCAGCTACTTGGGAGGCTTAGGTGGGAGGATCTTTTGAACCCAGGGGGTTTTGAGGCTGCAGGGAGCCATGCTCACACCACTGCACTCCAATTAGGATGACAGAGTGAGACCTTGTTTCAAAAATAAAAATAAGAATCAGGGTTTCTGGAGCCTCTGCTCTATCTGAAATGATTTAGAAGCCTTTCTTCTAGGGATAAATTCCTCCAGATTTAGAACCAGGCAGGAGATTTCAGGTACAAGAGGGTCCCAGGGTGTCTCTATGGAACATCCCCTGCTCCCCATTCCTAGTCTAACAGTTGATGTGGACCCCTGAGAGCAAATGTCCGCAAATCACTCAGGATGCCCTCCCAGCTGGTGGAGAAGCAAGCAGAGGAAGGAAGGAAAGGAGAGAGATGGCAGGCACACAGGCTCTCTTTGCTTTCCAACAGGAAGGGGCTCGGGGTCTGTTTTCTTTTCCCTTCCTTTCAAATGGATCGTTCATATCTCTAATAACTCTTATCTTTCAGCAAACTCCAGCAGGCCCCAGACGAGCTGAGAAAATATCCAACTTCAAAGGTTCTGCACAAATCATCTTAAAGGCCTGACCTAAGCCTGGGAAAGCCGGAACGAAGCCCAGAAATCACTTCTTACTTTGTTGCCGTTTAACCAAGACACTGTTCCCCTCCGCAGGCCACATCTGTCACTGCCCCCTCACTGCCCCCCACCAGGTCCCAACCACCTGAGACACCTGCACGATCCACCCTCAAAGTAATGAGTTAGGAGCCATGCTCCTGATCCTTGGCCGGTGGGTTTAGTGTTATTCTGGGGGGCTGGGTGGGGGCACCTTGGGCTGCCCTGTAAGAGCTGTGGTTTAATTTCCTTTGCTACTTTAATTAGCTCTTCAGTCTCAGTCTCAGCCACTGAACTGTGTCTCTGCCATTGGTGGTGACCGCACAGGGTGACACTGATGTCAGGGAGAGGAAGATGCCTTTTTTTTTTTTTTTTTTTTTTTGGGATGGAGTCTTGCTCTGTTGCCTAGGCTGGAGTGCAGTGACGCAATTTTGGCTCACCGCAACCTCCACCTTCCTGGGTTCAAGCGATTCTCCTGTCTCAGCCTCCCAAGTAGCTGGGATTACAGGCACCCACCACCACGTCCAGCTAATTTTTATATCTTTAGTAGAGATGGAGTTTTGCCATA
>PVKV010019587.1:0-41862 GCA_004027835.1 Alouatta palliata | reverse complement strand
CACTCTCTTCTGGCTTGTAGGGTTTCTGCTGAGAGATCTGCTGTGAGTCTGATAGGCTTCCCCTTGTGGGTAACCTGACTTTTCTCTCTGGCTGCCCGTAGTATTTTCTCCTTCGTTTCAACCCTGATGAATCTAATGATTATGTGCCTTGGGGTTGCTCTTTTTGAGGAATATCTTTGTGGTGTTCTCTGTATTACCTGGAGTTGAATATTGTCTTGCCTTGCTAGGTTAGGAAAGTTTTCCTGGATGATATCCTGAAAAATATTTTCCAGCTTGGATTCATTCTCTTCGTCACATTCAGGTACACCTATCAAATGTAGATTAGGTCTTTTCACATAGTCCCATATTTCTTGGAGACTTTGCTCATTCCTTTTTACCCTTTTTTTCTCTAATCTTGTCTTTGCGTTTTATTTCGTTAAGTTGGTCTTCGACCTCTGAAATCCTTTCTTCTGCTTGATCAATTCAACGTTAAAACTTGTGCATACTTCGCGAAGTTCTCGTATTGTGTTTTTCAGCTCCATTAATTCACTCATATTCCTCTTTAAATTGTCTATTCTCGTTAGCATTTCATCAAACCTTTTTTCAAGGTTCTTAGTTTCTTTGCATTGAGTTAGAACATGTTCTTATAGCTCACAGAAGTTTCTCATTATCCACCTTCTGAAGCCTGATTCTGTTGATTCCTCACATTCATTCTCAATCAGGCCTTGTTCAATTGGTGATGAGGTACTGCAATCCTCTGTAGGAGGAGAGAAATTCTGACTTCGGGTGTTTTCAGCCTTTTTGCGCTGGTTTCTTCCCGTCTTTGTGGATTTATCCACCTGTCGTCTGTGTAATTGCTGACTTTCAGATTGGGTCTCTGAGTGGATGTCCAGCTTGTTGGTGGTAAAGTTTTTTCTGTTTCTTAATTTTCCTTCGGTGGACGCCCCTGCCCTACAGAGCTGGACCTTCCCGGGTTCAGCTGTACTTGCTGTGAAACTCTCAATCCTCAGCAGTTCCAACTGCTGTTTTTTTGTGTGTGTGTTGGGGACCAGCCTTCCCCTGCAGCGACCCACTACGCCGGCTGAAACAGCGGCGTTAAGATTCGTGGTGTTTTTCTGCCCAGGAATCTCCGGGTCTGGTTCCCCACTTCAGTCCACTTTTCAATCAGCTGAATGGGAGACCCTGCCTTCCCGGAGCGCCAAACGCCAACCAAAAGGGCACTCAGTCCCGTATACTCCGGACTGAGAACCGCCGCGCCCTCCAAAAGAGTCTCGCTGGCGACCTGTGGGGCTCCTCCGCAGGGAATCTTCTGGTCCGTGGGCAATAAAATTCGTCTGAAAATGTGGCGTCCACTCACTCTCTGCACTTTCAGTGGGAGCTACAATCCTGAGCTGCTGCTAATCGGCCATCTTGGATCTTGAACATTTTTGTTTGTTTGTTTTTGAGGTGAAGTCTCACTCTGTTGCCTAGGCTGGAGTGCAGTGGCGTGATCTCAGCTCACTGCAGCCTCCACCTCCCAGGTTCAAGTGATTCTTCAGCCTTCAAAGTAGCAGGGATTACAGGCACCTGCCAACCATGCTTGGCCAATTTTTGTATTTTCAGTAGAGACAGGGTTTTGCCACGTTGGCCAGACTGGTCTTGAACTCCTGACCTCGGGTGATCCATCCACCTCGCCCTCCCAAAGTGCCGGTTTATAGGTATGAGCCACCTCGCCCGGCCTAGCTTGTAAATATTGTAGTGAAAATTCTCATTAGACCACCTCATTACTATTGTGATTCTCTAAGAATCTTCCCCTGGTCATTAGAATACGTTCTTCTGAAGGCTCGTTCCTTCTGCTATCCCTGTAATCTTCAGACACACAACAGGCCCCAGCAGCCTGCAGTGGGCCAGTGTGCCCCGGACCATGCATAGCCCTTTCCTCCTCGGCACCTGACCTTCCCCATCCTCTTTGGGTTCCCCTGCATGTGGGAAGTGTGCCCCAGCACCCAGTTTCCTGAGGTATACGGCCTGGAAACCACATGCCCATCAGAATTTCAGCCACAGTTCCCCATAGGTTACCACTATCTTCCAAACCTCATGTCCAAAAGACAAGGAATGAAAAGCAAAGGTGTTTATTTGGGTGATATTTTTTCCTCATTCCTAAGATAATATATATTTGCATGAAAAATTGCAGCAGAGAGAACACAGCTGTCATCTGATAACATTTCTAGACTTCTATTGTGCATATCTACATGGATTTATTATTTCTACCAACATGGGTTCATGTCACCATTCTTTTTTTTTTTTTTTGTTGAGATGCAGTTTCACTCTTGTTGCCCAGGCTGGAGTGTAATGGCTCGACCTCCGCCTCCAGGGTTCAAGCAATTCTCCTGCCTCAGCTGCCTGAGTAGCTAGGATTACAGGCATGTGCCACCATGCCTGGCTAATCTGGCTAATTTTTTGCATTTTTAGTAGAGACAAGGTTTCTCCATGTTGGTCAGGCTGGTCTCAAACTCCCTATCTCAGGTGATCTGCCTACCTTGGCCTCTCAAAGTGCTGGGATTACAGGCATGAGCCACTACACTTGGCCATGTCACCATTCTCTTTTATAATGTTTCCACTTGGTATTATACATTGTAAACTTTATTCCATGCCAATTACCAAACAACTAAGCCATTATTTTAAATGGCTTTAACATATTCCATCGTTTATCAAATGAATCTTCTTTCACTAGTAGATGTTCAGTCTGCTTTGTTTCTTTTTTTTTTTTTCTTTTCTCAAAATGTAAAGGGTATTACCATATACGCAGCTATTATGAGCTTGTGGGTTTATTTCCAAGCAGAATTGCTGGGTCAGAGGGTTTGAGCATCACTAAAGCTTCTGGTTCGAATTGTCAGATACCCTCAAAAAGATTTTTTCTTCCATTTCTCCCAGTGCTAATGGCATCTTACTTTTAATTTGCAAGGCTTTGCTCAGTAATGAGAATGAACGTCTTTTCATTTGTTGATTATTTGCTTTTCTACTTTTGAATTATTTGCTTGACTTTTGCCCATTTTTCTACTGAAGCGTTTACTTTTTCTTACTGATTTATCAAAGCTACTATGCATCGTAAGTAATTTTCCTAGATTTCTTTGTTGCTTTATTTTGATTAAGGTCTTTTTGATACAGAATATATTTATTTTGCATGGAGTTAAATCAATTCATTTTTTTCCATATTAGTTCTGCCTCCAGTGTCCTGTATATAAATTCTTCTAGTACCTATATATCTTCCTAATGTTTTAACAATTTTATTCTTTGTATTTAAAATACTAAAAAAAAATGGTGTAATGTTTTGCAGTTATAGGAAATATAATTTGAATTTTCCTAAATTGTTATTCTATTATTTCAAAAGTATTATCTCAATTTGAAATGGTAACACATGCAAATATATATCCATACTTAGTATCTAAATTTCTACTCAATTCCAATATTTTTTGCCACTGCATCAATAATGCATTGCTTTAATTTTACAATATCTACTTATTTTATAATTCAAATCATTCTTTTATTCATTCAATGATCTTTTTTTGTTTGTTGTTGTTTTTTTTTTGAGACAGAGTTTCACTCTTGTTGCCCAGACTGGAGTGCGATGGCACAATCTTGGCTCACTGCAACCTCCACTTCCCAGGTTCAAGGGATTCTCCTACCTCAGCCTCCCAAGTAGCTGGGATTACAGGGATACACCACCACGCCTGGCTGATTTTTTGTGTTTTTAGTAGAGACGGGGTTTCTCCATGTTGGTCAGGCTGGTCTCCAACCCTTGACCTCAGGTGATCCGCCTGCCTTGGCCCCCCAAAGTGCTGGGATTGCAGGCATGAGCCACTGCGCCCAGCTTCATTCAACAATCTTTATTTAGCATCTACAATGTGCCAAGCTCTATGCTAGACCCTAGGGGAAGATTAGGGGAAGTGACCCCTCCTCATTATTCTTCTCTTAAATATTTTTATTACCCGAGTGCATGTATTTTTAAGGAGAAATTTAAAACTCGTCTTGTCAGATAATAATCTCGTGGGACTTTTAAATGCTAAATTGTGTTGCCTCTATTAATTTGGATACTACTGAGAACTTTATTCAATCTTCCTAAAGAATGTGGAAATCTACTCGGCTGCTTTCACGTGTGCTTCAGAAAAGCGTTTGGTTCTCTTCCTGCGTTAATATGTTATTTGAAAGTTGAATATTGTGTATTTACTACACAGATTTATAAATTCTTTTGGTTTCTTTACTCATTGATTTATTTCAATGTCTTTCTCCTTTTTATTTCAATTGGCTTTCTTATTTGCACGTATACTCCGTGGCAATATTCCTTGGCAATATGTGCGTGTGTATGTGATTTTGGTGTATTATTTGGTTATATTATGTCAATTCTTGACTGAAATATGTCTTTCATTCTTTTTTCTCTGAGCTTGCGTTCCTTTTTTTAATATTAAACTTATTTAAGGTGATACAAAAGTTTATGAGAAGAGCGTATCCTATAAGTTTTAGTATTTTGTAATTGTTTTTCTTTCTTTCTTTCTTTTCTTTTTTTTGAGACAGAGTCTTGCTCTGTCACCAGGCGGGAGTGCAGTGGTGCAACCTCGGACCACTGTAACCTCCATCTCCCGAGTTCAAGTGATTCCCTGCCTCAGCCTCCTGAGTAGCTGCGACTATAGAGAACTGCCACCATGCCCAGTATTTTTTTTTTTTTTTTTTTTTTTTGTATTTTAGTAGAGACGGGGTTTCACCGTGGCCAGGATGGTCTCAATCTCCTGATCTTGTGATTTGCCCGCCTCAGCTTCCCAAAGTGCTGGGATTACAGGCCTGAGCCACCGTGCCCGGCCATAATTGTTTTTCCTACATCTATAATTGAAATGTCTATTTCCTGTTTACTTACGAGACCTTTAGAAGGTGAGTTTTTAATGTTAGAAAACTGAGCTTCTCGTTTAAACTTTCAGAAGTATGCTTCTGCCGTGGTCAGAAAGCATGGCCCCCAGCCGTGGGCCTGTTGAAAGATTCTTGTGTCTAATCTATTGTTTTTGCAGGTGGTCCCCAGGTGGCTTAATAAAGGAGGGTTTGCTGGAGGGTACAAAGCTATGACAATGGGCTGTGGTCAGGCTGAGTTTTGAGCACTGGGTGTTTTCTCCTTTCCCCTGTCTTTTAGGGCTCCACAGGGAAGTTTGGAAAAGTTTCTGGGGGCTGTGCCAGATACCGTTCTGAACAAAAGGCTTAGCAGAAGGAAGCAGAAATGGCTTGCCTGTGGCATGGGTCTATGTATCCCGTCAGTGCCTTAATGAGAAAGCGGGGAGACAGGAGCAAGGGCGTATGAATGAAAGCACTAGCATAGTCATACACTAGTCTCACCGGAGCAGCTACTGCCATTTAAACACCTGCAACCACGAGGTGCTGTCCTTCCAGGGTGTGACTGTGTGATGAGGCTGATAGTGGCTGTCGTGGGGCATCTCATGGGGATCCTCTGGACAGAGCTTTCCACCTGTTGTAAAGGAGAGTCAGAAGTGACTGATCGTGTGTGTGCGTCTGTGTGTGTACACATGTGTGCATGGGTATGTATGTATATATGTGTATGTATGCATGTGTGTATGTGTTTATATGGGTGCTGTGTATATACACGTGTGTGATGCATACATGCATGTGTGTATGTACTGTGCTAGTGCTGTGTATATATGTGTAATATGTTTGTATTTATGTATATATGTGTGTGTTTATGTGGTATATGTGTAAATGCATGTGTGTGTATGTGTGCATATATAAGGTGTGAATGTATGTATGTGGTATGTGTGTGTTTATATGTATGTGTATATGGTACATATATATGCATGCATGTACATGTGTGTATAAGGTGTGAATGTATGTATGAGTTTATATTTATGTGTGTGTGTATGTGTTCATGTATGTATATGGTGTGTATGTATATGCATGTGTGCATTGTGTGTGCATGTATATGGTATGAAGGTGTGTGTGTTTATGTGTGTATGTGTATATGGAGGTTAGTAGTGGTGGGTATTATAAGCAGAGCAATTAGAATCAAAAGGTTTCTGGAGCCCCTGGACATAGACTGGCACTTCTCAAACTTTGGGCCATGGGACCCCAGTTGTAGTAATTATTGGGGATCCCAAAGAGCTTTTGTTCATGGAGAGCATGTCACATACCTTGTTAGAATTTAACACTGAGAGTTTTGAAGATATTTGTTTAAAAATAGTGATAATGATACCTTTGTATGTTATCACAAATAACATCGTTTCATGAAGACTGACTGTACTTTCCAAAGCAAAAGTATTAGAAGAGTGGCATTGTTTCCAATGTGTGCAAGCTTCCTTCATGTCTGGTGTCATCAAAGACAACCGGATTTCATCTCTGTGTCTGTGGTGTTATCTCATGTCACGTGGCCTCTAGAAAACTCTGCTGCACTCCTGGAAGAGGGAGAGTGAAAATGCGTCTCAGAGCCCACACAATGGTCTTGGGGGCCTCCAGGGGTCCCCAGCCCACCCTTTGAGAACCTCTTTTATTTTTTATATTTTAAATATTTTCCCAATTATTTTGACATAATGTTGGTGTAGCTGGAGGAAGAGCCAACAATCTGCGAGATGTTCATAAACAGCAAGGGGTGAGGCATTGCAGCCACGTGGCCTGGCCTGGGCGGGGCGTGGCACACACATGCCGGCGGCTCAGAAACGAAGCAGGACTTGGCGGAGACCCCGCGTCCCATGCAGCCAGCCAGACAGGCCCAGGGCTCTGTCCATGCTCCTGGGAGTAAGCAGCGGGGTCCGGGGCGTTCTTACTTTTTCCTGTATTTCAGTGAAGATACAGGCAAGGGTGCTGAAGGGGACAGCACATGACGAGGACAGAAACATCTGACTTCATTGTTTCTCCTGCCTGTAACACATGGAGGGGCGCGGGCCAGGGCTGGCAGGTGCCTCTGCTCCAGGAGGCCATCCAGGGACCCAGGTTCCCGCCGTGTTGTTGCCCCTCCATTCCCTGGCAAGCCACTCTTGCCCGCCTGCTGTAGCTGTTCCATCAGCACCCGTGGGCATTGCACCTGTAGGGAGGGGGATGGGAAATAGAGGGTGCAGGGTGGAGAAGCTCCTCCTCAAAGGAGGACTCCAAGGTGCTGCTTGCCTCCCTCTATGTCCCTGCACGAGGCTGCAAGGGAGATTGTGGCTGTAGGCTCTAGTTAGGCATTCCTCTCACACCCAGGAGGTTCTGTTCCTGTAAAGAAGGGAATGACTGATTCTGGGAAAGTCTCTGGCACATCCTGGGACCCTCTACATCTTAATTATTCCACGAGCTTGTTTTTGTTCTTTTTTGTTTGTTTGTTTAAGCAGAGTCTTGCTCTGTTGCCCAGGCTGGAGTGCAGTGGTGCAATCTCAGCTCACTGCAAACTCCGCCTCCTGGGTTCAAGTGAGTTTCCTGCCTCAGCCTCCCTGGTAGCTGGGATTACAGGCACCCACCACCATGCCTGGCTAATTTTTACATTTTTAGTAGAGATGGGGTTTCACCATGTTGGCCAGGCTGGTCTCGAGCTCCTGACCTCAGGTGATCCACCCACCTCAACCTCCCAAAGTGCTGGGGTGACAGGTGTGAGCCACTGTGCCCAGCCTACCTTTGTCCTTTTTACCTGAGTCCTCAGGAACTGGCCCCGGAACAGGCAAGTGTTAAAGGATGTGGGTGCTGTGTCTTTGGAGAGACATACTTTCCTTGGCAGTATTTCTTTAGATGACTTCATCAGGAGTAGCTAGATAAATCTGACTGTTCAATAAGCATCTTCTAGTTTTCTCAATGGACAAAGGCTTCCTATTTGGTCTGCTTTGTTTAGATTCATTTTATTTTGTCTCTGTGGCCTTTGACCTGGTGTAGCTAAAATGTTGATTCTGGTGCAGTCAATGTCTTGTAAACCAACACAGCATGCCGTCGTGAAAGCCAAGCCAAGCAAAACCCCAAACAAAACAGTATAAAAATATCCCCTCCAGACCCCATAGAGTCCCATTTGAAACCCCGAGGGGGTGGGGTTGAGGTGACTCCCATTTTGCTGTATTGTGTGGACTGACCAGCATTTCACATCTGGGAGCTTTCCTGGGCCGTGGCTCCCAGGGTCCTGTGCAGGGGAATAGCTGGGTGCACACACAATACCACGGGATCCTCAGGCTATTTTTGTCACAATGAATCGGTGGGAGGCAGCTGCTTTATCCTGACCCACTTCCTTCTCACAAGTGCGCTCGCAGCCAGAAGAGAGCATGGGGAAGGATTTTCTATTAGCATCCAGCTCGCTTCCCCTCTTCCCTGTGGCTGTCCGGGGGTCAGGGAGAAGCTGCCTGGCTTGCATTTGCATTTCAGGACACATTACAGATACTCTCCACACCTGAAAGTCGTGCCCACCTGTTGGCTTCTGCAGACACGTGCTCCTGTCCCCTCAAAATCGTGTTTCCCCATCTATGTCCTCATCATCAGCTTAACTCCTTCAAGGCAATATTCATTTCAGTTAGCAAGACACAGAATAACTGTGGACAGGGAGTTTAGGTGTTAAGAAAGAGGAGAGGCTGGGCACAGTGGCTCACGCCTGAAATCCCAGCACTTTGGGAGGCCAAGGCAGGCGGATCACAAGGTCAAGAGTTTGAGACCAACCTGGCCAACATGGTGAAACCCCATCTCTACTAAAAATACAAAAATTAGCCAGGCGTGGTGGCAGGCACCTGTAATCCCAGCTACTTGGGAGGCTGAGGCAGGAGAATCACTTGAACGCGGGAGGCAGAGGTTGCACTGAGCCAAGACGGCGTCATTGCATTCCAGCCTGGGTGACAGAGACTCTGTCTCAAAAAAACAAAACAAAACAAAAACAAGAAAGAAAGAGGAGAGGACTGAGCACAGTGGCTCACGCCTGGAATCCCAGCACTTTGGGAGGCTGAGGCAGGTGGATCACTTGAAGTCAAGAGTTCGAGGCCAGCCTGACCAATATCGTAAAACCCCATCTCTACTAAAAATACAAAATGAGCTGGGTATGGTGGCGCACACCTGTAGTCCCAGCTGCTTGGGAGGCTGAGGCAGGTGAATCACTTGAACCCGGGAGGCAGAGGTTGCAGTGAGCTGAGATCGCACCATTGACTTCAGCCTGGGAGACAGAGCGAGTCTCAAAAAATAAATAAATAAAAAGAGGAGAGGAAGACAAGAAAGTGTGGCTAAGAAATAGTGTGGTTCTGTCTTCTCTAAACAGCCAGTCTTAGGGAATATATAGCATGAAACCTACGCATGCAGGAAAAATTAACACTGATGGAAATCTGATATTTCAGTAGTTTGTAGAAAGTGTAACCCCAGAAAACACGAGGAGCCCGAGGATGTGGTGGAGTTCATGCTGCTATCTCTGGAACAAACTGTAGCCAACCTCTAAACACAGCTGCTTTCAAGAAATACTCAAGAGTCAGAACTCTGTAACTCATCTTGGTCAGGGTTTTGAGCCCACATTATTGACAAGCTCTTCCAAATGTACGTTTCCTTGTTTCAATTTTAATTATCGATGGTAACAGGACACCTTTCCTAATATGGTATTTGGCCAGCTGTAAGATGGTCATTAGGCATTCAGATCCTTCCTATTAGTTATTTCTCACACTTTTTCTTTCTTTCTTTCTTTCTTTCTTTCTTTCTTTTTTTTTTTTTTTTTTTTTTTTTTTTTTTTTTTTTTTTTTTTTTTTTTTTTTTTTTTTTTTTTTTTTTTTTTTTTGAGTCAGGGTTTTTCTCTGTTGTCCAAGCTAGAAGGCAGTGGCATGATCACAGATCACTGCAGCTTCAGCCTCCCAGGCTCAACCACACCTCCCACCTCAGCCTCCTTAGGAACTGGGACCACAGGCATACACCAGCATGCCTGGCTAATTTTTATATTTTCTGCAGAGATGGGATTTTGCCATATTGCCCTGACTGGTCTAAAATTCCTGGGGTCAAGTGATCCTTCTCCTTCGGCCTCCCAAAGTGCTGGGATTACAGATGTGAACCACTGCACCCTGCCTCAAACTTTTTCAATCAATGAGTCACTTTAGACAGCTAAAGAAGCCTCACCACCTCATACTATGATTGAAAAATCATCATCAGTGAGAAGGCTGATGCTTTTGATGTGTGCTTTAGTAAATATCATAAATAAATGATTAATTCAGGCCAGTACCGGAGGCGTGGAGACTATTGTAAACATGACCTTGGCAGCTGTGCTGATGCAATGAGAAGAGCACGGGGTAGATTTGTACGTGACGGGAGGGAGCGTCACCCTGTGCTCTGTGGCAGACGCCTGTCCTTGTCACACTGGGAGGTCTTCATCAGAGCCACACAGTCCACACAGCAGGGGTCCCTGTCCTGCAGACGTGGTGGCATGTGTGCACCGAGATGAGAGGACGAGCAGGCTGGCTACGTTGGTTTGTGTGGTAGCAAAGAACTGGAAAGAACCCAGACTTCCACAAGTGGGTCGCATACTATTTTGTATTAGGGTGAAGCTATTAAAAGGAACAGTGACCGATTGTGTGTGCTCTGGCGGGAAGGTCTCCGGGACACACAGTAAGGGGCAAAGAGCAAGGAACAGACTGTACATAAAGACAATTGTGTATGTGCAAAACAAACAAACAAACAAAAAAAAAACGCTTATTTACTTGTACAAATACTCAGAATATTCTAAGTATTTTCCAAAATGAAAGGCCACACCTAGAAATCTTGTGAACGGTTATTTTCCAGGACAGGGAGTGAGGATCAAGGGACGTGGGAGTGAGGAATGTGGCTTTGCATCCTAATCTCTCTATTTTCTTTTACATATGACTTTTGTAATACGGAAATACACAACTTGTAAATGAGGGGAAAGCAGGAATCATATTTTACCAAAAAGAACTTCTGAGGCAGCTGAGAAAAACTGAACACACTCTGTACTGCTGAATTAGTGATGTTTTTCTGAACATGACAATGGTAGTGTGGGGTGTTTCAAAAAGTCTTCTTCTGTCATAAGTGTACATTAATGTATTTAGAAGTAAAACGATAGAATTCTGGTTTCAAAACTCTATGCATATATAAAAATTAGTTTTGCGATGATTTCATAGGTAACTTTTTAAGATGACCAAATGACAAAAATCTGTAGTTTCTTTATGAGGGGAGTAAGAAGTGCCATAACCTACAGGAGCAGGCAGCAGGTAAACTCGGGGGCAGGGGAGGCATGAGGTATGGGAAGTGCCATAGTACAGGGTCCCGGGTGCCTCAGGGCCTGCCCAGGGTTGCTTGGGAGGGCCAGCCAGGTGTGGCCGCAGTTTCCGAATTTCAAACTCAGCATCCAGACACTGAGTGAGACCAGGGTAGATGGAGGGCACCTGGCATGAAGAATGTGGAGAGGAGCCAGGAGCTGGGTCACCCCCGCCTACAGACCCGACAGCTCCATTCCTCACGCGTGGCTCCTGGGCCTCCTGCTCACCTCTCCTTGCAGGGCTCTGTCTCCTAGTGTGTAAATGCTGACAACCGATGCAGCTGTGTGGATGTGTGTGTCTGTGTGTGATATGAATGTGTGCACCTGTGTCTGCATGTATAATATGAACACCTGTGCCTGAGTTTGCCTGTGTCATACGAAAGTGTGCACCTGTGTCCACGTGTGTGATAGCGTGTGTACCTGTGTCCATGTGTGTGATATGAACGTGTGCGCCTGTGTCTGCATGTATAATATGAACACGTGTGCCCGAGTTCACCTGTGTCATACGAAAGTGTGCACCTGTGTCTGCGTGTGTGATACAAAAGGGTGCGCCTGTGTCCGCGTGTGATATGAACATGTGGGCCTGTGTCTGCGTGTGTGTGATACAAAAGTGTGCACCCGTGTCCGCGTGTGTGATATGAACATGTGCGCCTGTGTCTGCATGTGTGATATGAATATGTGTGCAGCTTTGTTTGTGGGATATGAACGTGCATGCCTGAATCCACATGTGTGAAACGAACGAGCGTGCCTGCATCTGTGGGTGTAATAGGAACCTGTGAGCCTGTGTCCACGTGTGTGATATGAACATGTGCACCTGTGTCCGCGTGTCTGATATGAACATGTGCACCTGTGTCGTGTGTGATATGTGTGCGCCTGTGTCCACATGTGTGATATGAATGCATGCGCCTGTGTCCGCATGTGTGATATGAACATGTGCACCTTTGCATGTGATATGAATGTGTGTGCCCGTGTCCGCGTGTGTGATATGAATGCGTGCACCCTTGTCCGTGTGTGTGATATGAACTTGTGTGCCTGTGTCCACGTGTGTGATATGAAAGTGTGTGTGGCTTTGTGTGATATGAACGTGCATGCTTGCGTCCACATGTGTGAAACGATTGAGCGTGCTTGCATCTGTGGATGTAATAGGAACCTGTGCCCCATGTCCAGGTGTGTGATATGAACGTGTGCACCTTTGCATGTGATATGAACGTGTGCACCTGTGTCCATGTGTGTGATATGAACGCGTGCGCCCATGTCCCGTGTGTGATATGAACGTGTGTGCCTGTGTCCACGTGTGTGATATGAACACGTGCGCCCGTGTCCGCGTGTGTGATATGAAAGTGTGTGCAGCTTTGTGTGATATAAACGTGCATGCCTGTGTCCACATGTGTGAAATGAATGAGCGCGCTTGCATCTGTGGATGTAATAGGAACCTGTGCCCCATGTCCAGGTGTGTGATATGAACATGTGCACCTGTGTCCGCATGTGTGATATGAACACGTGTACCTGTGTCCACGTGTGTGATATGAACGTTTGTGCCTGTGTTTGTATGTGATATGGATGTGTGCATTTGTGTTTGTGTATATGTGTATTAGCCTCTATGTATGTGAGAGTGTGTATGGGCATCTATTTGCATATATGAATGTCTGTATGTGTATATGGGTATGAATGTGTGTGCCTGTGTTTGTGTGTATGTGTGTGTGTGTTTGTATCCCAGTATGAATGTGTGTGCATCTGTGTGAGTGTGAGAGAGTGGGGTGGGGGGCGTGTGTATGTATATGTGAGTGTGTATGTAGGTGTGTGTGTATGTGACTGTATGTGCATGCTTTTGTGTAGGTGAGTATAAATCTGTGTGCCTGTGTCTATGTATGTGTGTGTGGGTATGTGAGTGTGAGAGTTTGGGCATATGTTTGTGAATGGTGCATGTGTTTGTGAGTGTGACTGCGTGTAAGAGTGTGTGAACATGTTTGTGCATGTGAATGTGAGTGTGTGTGTGTGTGGGGGGGTGACCGGTAACATATCTGAAGGCAGTTGGGCCTGGAGTGATCTATGTGTGTGAGGGTGAATGTGTGAGAGTGTGAGCATTTTGTGAATGTGAGCATGTGTGAGTGTATGAGAGTGTGTGCGTGTGTGTGTGTGTGTGTGTGTGTGTGTGGTGAAGGGTAACATACCTGAAGGCAATTAGGCCTGCAGTGATTTGTGTGATTTCTGATGTAAAAGAGCCAGTGGGAGGGGTCTTCCTCAACCACCCTGGCAGGTCTGCAGGTCCTGGAGCCACACTCTCCTGGCGGGGGTCCCAGCTGCAGAGGACTCTGGGCAGTTCAGAGCTTGAAACAGAACCCAGTGATCCCATAATAGGAGAGTCACTCAAGACAACCTTGAGGTTGAGTTGTTTGTATCTCAAGTCTCTTGGAAGGCCTTCGCTTGTAAATATTCTCTTTCAACAGAAAGTAAGTTTTCCTTTCATGGAGGCCCCTACCGCATTTGAGCTACTCATGTTTGCACCACCTAATTGGATGCAAGTGCATTAAATAAACATATATATGTTATATATTTATATATATGCAATATATTTTACATATTTTTATTAAATAAAGATATATATGTATATGTATTTAATATGCCTAGACAGGGAGCATGGTCCCAACATTGAAACGCTTCTGTCACCTCTTCTAATTTCAGACCTGAGGCACCTAGGCCTTTGCTTGGTAAACCTCAGGTGCAGAAAGGCCTGGAAGGAGAAAGGCGTATTCGCTTTCAGGAGAGACTTGGACCTAGAGCAGATGCCGGGGAATCACAGCACAGCTTGCCGCAGGTAGGCCGGGCCCTGGACCCTGCGCAGGAGGAAGATGCTGGGGGTTTCATGCTCCATTCAGAGTCATTTGCTTCCAAGTATGTTTCCTGCTCTCTGCACCCCTCCTCACTGCACAGCATGAGATGCAAGAGCTGCCAGGATGCCGTGGGTGTGCCCTGGGCTTGCTCTCAGACAGTGGTTCCCAAGCTTGAGCATCCGAACATCCTGGGGTGCTGGCTGGAACACGGGATGCCAGCCCCAGCCCAGAGCGCCTGGGTCAGAACGTCTGGGAGGGACCCAGAAATGTGCACCTGCCACAAGAGCCCAGACAATGTGGGTGCCGCAGGTCCACCAGTCACACTCTGGGAGCTGCTGGCCTCGGCTGATGAACCTGCGTTTCAGATCACCCCAGGGACAGGCAGGCAGCTTCTGGCTTTCAGGAGGAGCAGTTTGGGTTTTGTGTCTCTTGCTTGTATGCAAAACATCCACATGATTAAGGTTTTAAAAAAATTGTGGCAAAATACCAAAAACACAGTAACACAAACTTTGCGGCCTTACCCCTTGAGAGTCTATGGCTCAGTCACGTTGCATGCATGCATGTGGCTGAGAAACCATCACCTCTGTTCTGCGCCCGCACACTTTCCACGTGCACAGCCGATGCTCTGTGCCCAGTATGCGCCGACCCCCTATCCTCACCTCCCATCCCGTCCCAGAAGCCATCGTTCCACTTTCTGTCTATTTACATTCAATTAAGTCCATGGCTCAATGTGTTTTGGGCAAAGTCATGGTGACAGTGAAACCTGAGGCTGATCCCACAGAGGAGACGGATGGGTGACTGTGTTAAATTACGTGACAGCACAGTGATCAAACCGCTGCCTGGTGAGAGACGAAGGGTGGTAAGAGGCTCAACCAGGTAGCTTCTCTTCCTCCTCCTCCTCCTCTTTAACTTCAGGCTGGGAAAATGCTGTGGGCGGAGCCGCTTTGGGAAGGTGGAAAGCCTTTTACTCTCAGGTTGTTCAGTAAGAGGTTCCCGCTGCGACACTTGAAAGCCCAGTAGACGTGTCTGAATTTATAATACACTCTTGAAGTGTTCATTCATAATCCTGAAGGGATTTTCAAAGTCACAAAAAGGATGGAGAATTTTGGGCGGCTCAGGTATGGGGAAAAACCTCTAGGAGGGTGGTTTGTTCAATGGTATTGAACAGACTTTTGGGAAGAGGGCGCCAGTAGCCACAGACACGGAAAACTCTCGGACACTTAATTCAGTTCAGCAGATATTTGTTGCCTGCCAACTGTCTCCGAAGCACAGAGATGGCGGCAGAGAAACCCTCCGAGGTGCACAGTGCTCAGTTAGTGATCAGAGTTAAAGGAACATCAGATAACCAATGGTTCCCTCATTCCATAGGGATGTAGGGGCCCCTCTGTGTGCAGGGACCTCTGCTGATCACAGGTGCCCAGCGGCTTCCCCAGTGCGGTGCAAAGCGGAGGAGTGGGCACTCGGTCACGAGGATAAGATCCTCCCCCTAGCCAGGGCTGCTGAGGTCAGGTTGCACTTCGAGTGGTTTCCTTATGTTCCATCACTGAAGCAGATCATTACAAAAGAGCACAATGTGTGACCGCTGGAAATCCGAGTGAGGGTCTTATGAGGGTGTCAAAGGGGAATCCCTAGCCCAGGCCAGGGAGGGTGGAATGGGCTGGTGGATGGAGATGGTGCTGGAGTGAAGTGGCAGAGACCGGAAAGGAATACACAGACCTAGGAGGGAATTCAGCCCACCACGTGCATCCAGATAGCTGCCGAGCGTCCCTCCCTGCCAGGCACAGCCCCATCCCCAGGAATAAAGGACTGAACACAACCTACTCTCATGAGCTTGTGTTCTTGGTTGGGAGTGGTAGCAATAAACAGGGTTGGATGTGACATACAGGATACATTAGTGATAAGTGCTAAAACTACAAGCAGAGAGACCAGGAAAGCTACGGTTGGGATATTGCAGTTTTACAGAGGATTGCAAGGGAAGCTGTCACCAAGAAGGTGGGATTGGAGTCAAAGCCTAAAGGAAGTGATGACATGAGTCATGGCACCTCAGGGAAGGGTTTTCCAGACAAAGACCGGACACACAAAGGTCCTGGGCAGAGGCTCCCTGGGAAGCTCAATGTGAGCAAACCCAGTGTGGCCAGAGCAGAATGGATGTGAGGGGGAGGACGGAGGTGAGGTCCCGATGGGGACGGGGAACACGGCATGCTGAGGCTTCTTGGCCACTGAAGGTTCTCTGAGTTTCCTTTGGGTGAGATGGAAGCTACCGAGGTTTTATGAGCAGAAGACAGGTGTGTGACTTGACTTGTTCTCATAGCCTCTCTCTGGCTGCAATGGGGAACGAAACTCAAGGGGAGCAGTGGTGGCAGGAGAGACACCAGCCAGGAGGGGGTTGCTCCAACCAGGTGTGGACAATGGTGGGCGGGACTGAGATGCAAGCAATGGTGTGAGTGGGAAGTGATTGGACAGGAACTGTGTTTTGAAGACAGAGCTGACAGGATGGGCCGGCCAATAGGAGGTGGGATTTGAGGCTAGAGAGAGGTCAGGAGCGACTCCAGGGTTTTTGACTCAGCCAGCGTGAGGCTGGAGTTGCCATCTCCCCTCTCATTATGAAGGGGGTCAGAGAAGGAGGTGAGAAAATGAGAATTCATTCTAGGCAGACCAAGCAACAGTAGCAAAGCACAGTAACCATGGCGTGTGTGAGGGGAGCTGCCAGCCCCTGGACACCCCAAGGAAGGGTGTGGGTGGACGAGACCAGACAGGGACAGGTACACACGAAAAAGCTGGGAAACCTCTTCCTGCAGCGTCTGCTCATCCAGAGTTTGGGTTTTTCTGGGTGGGCTGCATGGGAGAAGTTGTGCAAGGGCTCAGGATGATGATGGGAGGATACCACATTTCACTTCATCCAAGACATCACTTATAAATTCTGTCATTATGTTGTATTCTTCTAAGAAAGAAATTATGCTAACACTTATGTTATGACAGGTGACTGTTTTGTCACTTAAAGTTTGCCCTTTATGCATATTACATGCATATTAAAGGTGCCCTTCCACACTTATTTAGACATAGAGGTTCATATCCTACATCTCTCTGTGTGTGCAGAAAAGAAAGACACAAAATTAATTGGTTAAGTTTTTGCAAGTGTCTTCACACTCAGAGTCTGACTCCTCTGAAATACTTTGAGACTAGAATCACCCGTGTTCAGGTTTTCCAACAGCCTGGGAACTACATGTGCTCATGAGCGACAGGGAAGGCTGCCTTCTTTGGAAGAGTTCTCCACCATTGTCTTAACGGACCTTCTGCACTGTTGAAGTTGCTGCATACTTGATGTCTGTCGAGGTATTAGGGAAGGCAAATATGTCACAATTGCTGCCGGATGTGATCTGTTGTAAGGCACATCCTGTTATCAGAAATGTTAAGACGTATTAAAAAGACGTGTTTTGGAACCAATGGCATAGGAGTGGATTGGGGCCATCATTCCAGTCTTCCACCTTAAGGATGGAGGGAATTTATACCCAGAGTAACATTGTGAAAGGCCAAAAGAACAAAAGAAGGTGTTGGGCTGACAAGTTTCCCAGGTGGAATTATTCCAGGTGGTGCCAAGACGCAGCATGTGTCCCAGGCGTGGGTGACTGGAGTGAGGTAAGATGTCGGCCGGTGGAGTGAAATGGGATCAAGTCCTGAGCTGTGGCTGTTGGCAGAAAGTCTGTATGATGTTTAAACCTCCCGGGATTATGGCAGGAGATGGGATGGAGACCGCAGCATTCCCCTGGGGCTGCTGTAACAGAACACCACAAACTGGGGGGCTTAGAACAACAGGAATTCCTTCTCCCGGCGTTCTGGAAGCCAGAAGTCTGAAATCGGTGTGGCAGGATTGGCTCCTCCCAGTGGGCATGGCTTCTGGGGTCCCTGCCCATCCTCGAGGTTCCGTGGCTCGCACAGGCATCACTCCAAGCTCTGCCCTCATCACCACGTGGCCTTGTCCTCTGTGTGTCCTTGCCTCTTATAAAGACGCCAGTCATTTGGGTTTAGGGCACACCCTAATCCAGCATGAGCTCAGCTTACTTTAACATGTTTGCAAAGGCTATTTCCAAATAAGATCACATTCTGAGGTTACAGGGGAGATGAGTTTGGGGGCACACTAAACCAGTACAGAGAGGAAGACGGAGCCAGCTCCCTGAGTCATGCGTGGATAGGGAGGGGTGGCCAAGAGGCTGGCTGATGGCAGGGGTGAGGAGAGGAGGACGGGGCTGCAGCAGGCCGAGGCAACCTCACAGGGCCTCCCTATTGATGGGTTTGGCCCTCAATGTCCAACCAAAACCCTCCCAGCACTTTTGTGCCATCCCCTCAGTAACCTCAACGTCTTGGCCTCCAGAGCCTGGGAGCTTTTGGGTGCCCTGGCGTCCACTCCAGTCCTTCCCCTCTGCCCACTCCAATGGATGTGGTGTTTCTGACCTACCCAGATTCCTGGGCCATCCTCTCCCAGAAACAACTCTAGCCCAGCATCTGTTTGGCAGAGCCCCAGGCACACTTTCCGCCCCAGAGATAAAATCAAACATCAAAGGAGTATGAAATTTCACAGGAGGGCGGAAGCGTGCTGGTCCGGAATTGGCAGTGGAGGCCGAGGGCAAGGCTAACGCCTGTTGTCACTAGCCTGAGAATTAGGACAAATGCCCCTGTGTGGAAGCTGGGGGATGACCTCATCTCCTGAGGCCACAACTCTCCATCCATGAATCCAAGGGGCTGGCTTAGGGAACTGACCGTGAGGGCACCTTCACGTCCCAAACTCTCCAAGTTTAAAAACAGGCAGGCAAGGGAGCATCTGACAGGCTTTTCTGATTCCTTGTTTCTCTTTACATAAAGTTTGTTTTGCCCCATTATGGCTTTTATTCCTCACCTTATCTGTTGAAATAGTTCCCAAATCTATAATCCTTCTGCAAACCATAACAGTCTAATGAATTCGACCAGAAAGAGAAAGCCACGAGTTTATTACAGACATGTGAGCATTCATCTGTGCTGCAGTTTCTGTTCTGTCACATGCTGGCATCACTTGAGAGTTTTATTTCCTTATTCTCCCCATGTGTAGTGGGAAGAATAAGAAAATAATGATTCCCGCAGGTGTCCGGGTCCTGATCCACAGAACCAAAGACTATGTTAGGTCACAGGCAAAGGCAGTGGATCGGCTGACCTAAAGGAGGAAGAGGGTCCGGGATTATCCAGGTGGACCCGATGTCATCACAGGGCCTTTAAATGGAAAAGAGGGCAAGGTGGGGAGGGGCGAGGTGGAGGAGGGCGAGGTGCAGGGGTGAGGTGGAGGGGGCAAAGTGGAGGGGAGGTGAGGTCAGGGAACAAATGTCAGAGGATGTGATGTGAGGACCCTATCAGCCTTTGCTGGCCTGGAGATGGAGGAAGGGGCCCCAACCCAAGAAAATACGGAAGTCTCTAGAAGCTGAACAAGCTGAGGAAACAGATCTTCCTCCAGAAAGGAATGCAGACTGCTGAAACTGCGTTTAGCCCACCAAGACCTGTGTTGAGCTTCCAACCTACAGAACAGCAAGACAATGAATCTGTGGGGCTGTTGTTGGTATTGTTGTTGCTGTTTTGAGATGGAGTTTTGTTCTTGTCACCCGGGCTGGAGTGCAGAGGCGCGATCTCGGCTCACTGAAACCTCTGCCTCCCGGGTTCAAGTGATTCTCCTGCCTCAGCCTCCCGAGTACTTGGAATCAGAGGTGCTTGGCACCACGCCCAACAGAGTTTTGTATTTTTAGTAGAGATGGGATTTCACCATGCTGGCCAGGCAGACCTCTAGCTCCTGACCTCAGGTGCTCCACCCACCTCAGCCTCCCAAAGTGCTGAAATTACAGGCGTGAACCATCGCGCCCAGCCGAGTGTTGTTTTAAGTGACTAAATTTGTGGTGACTTGTTACAGCATGGGTAGGAAACTGATGGCAACAGTAATTATCGAGCCCCACCCAGACCAATTAAATCAGTGTCTCTGGGCAGCGAGGTCTCCGCGATGCTAATACCCACCCAGAGGCTGCTCGTGAAATGATACCGTGACATTTATTTCATAACTACTCCTGACCTCCAGTAAGCTCAGCAACCCGGTAGGAGCAGGTTTCCTTGCCTGTAGAGTGAAAGGCGGAGAAAATTCATCCATTTACCTTGTCTGAACTTCTCCTGCGGGCCGGGACGGGTCAGGCATGTGTGATAGAGAACGCACAAGGGTCCCTGCCACGGCAGGGTGTCCGTCTGTGATGGACAGCTAGCTCTGACGCTGCACTGCCTACTCACGCGGACAAATCACTTCCCTGCCACCCTCCATAAATGTAGGTGATCCAACAATTCTGGGCAGATCAAAGCCCAGTGTGGAAGCCTTCACGCTACCAGAGGCAGCCACCTAGCTTCCTGTGGAATCAGTGAGGAGGGGAGTGCATTCCTTAGGGCCTCTTCTAGCGGCAACGGCCGTTGTGTCACCTACGTTTATGGTGGGTGGGAGGGAAGGGATTCGTTCACATGAGCAGGCAGTGCAGCATCCGAGCTAGCCTGGGGCCAGCCCAGGCCGGCACTCCGGGGAGGCTGCTGCAAAGAGGGTCTCCCGTATCCCAGCACGGCTCCCAAGCACAGACGCTCTCTTGGGCTCCAGGAAGACTCAAGACACCCGAAGCTCCTCCCTTGACAGCCTGAAGCCTCCAGCCTAGCAGGAAAGACAGGACCCTTTTCCCAGACATCCCAGAAAAAGCCACATGGCAGCTGACTGGTTCTAATCTTGTCCCACAACCATCCTTAGATCAGTTACTGTGACCAGGAGGACACTTGTGGAGCCACGTCTAGTCCAATGGCCACACCCTGAGATGGGGACAGGCAACATGGGCTGAAACTTGTCTCTGGGTTGCAGACATAGGAGATGAGCTTGCAACCAGAAGGAGCTTCTGATGAAAACAGTCTGAGAGCTCTTCCATCTTGCTGAGTTTGAAGAGGCTGTGGTTCTCCCGATATCCCATGCCCAGGCCCACACATGGCTGGCATGCTGTCTGTCCATCACCTTCATGCTTCCTTCCAAGCTGACCTAGTCACGCCCAGCCTGCTGTCAGCTGCAGAATCACGGTGAGGCCAGGAAGCTGTTTACAAAGGTGTGTGCTGTCAGGCCAGGCTGGGGTGTGTCATGAGCCAGGAGGTCAGTGGCAATGCAAAGTAGGTGGAGACATTTCCGTGATGTCATCTTGAACGTGTTCCCCAGAGGAAGTCCCATCCGTAAAGCCAGAATCAAGAAGTTCTTGTTTTTAAAGCTCATAGGACCCCATCCGGCCTCTGAAAGTCTTAAACGTCTGAAAGCTTAAGTGCCGCAGAGTGGCTTCCCTGGAGGCAGAGGGTGAGATGGAGGTAGAATGCCACCTGTCTTCCAAGAGGAGGCTCCCTGTGGTGAACCTCTGCAGAGAGGAGAGGCAGGGCAGGGGGCAGGCAGAGGAAGCAGTCAGCCTCCCCCATGGGACCCAGGACAGCCACGACCCACCCTGCAGAGCACTCTGGAGCTAGAGCTGTCCCTAGTAGGGTTGAGTTGAGTGGGTCTCTACATTCCCTCATGGATCTGAACCTGGATCGTGGAATGTTTGTTGTTGTTTAATTGTAGGAGCTCTTTATATAAATGGATATTAATCCTTTATCAGACATAGGACTTTCAAATATTTCTCCTGTTTTGTGAGTTGCGTTTTCACTGTATTAGCAAGCACCTTTGATCCATAAAGGGTTTTAATTTTTACATAGTCCTTGTTTTGTTTTGGGTGAAGCTGTTACTCACGTATCACATACAGTACTGCAAACAGGACAGGCAATCAGTACATCCTCCCAACCTATAGCAAAGAAAAGGGCCTAAGCCCCAGGCCCAGGCTGGTCTGCATATTCTGTCCCTATGCACTGTGATTGGTTTGGAGATGGGCAAGGACCCAATTTGTCCCAGTGAAGTTCAGTTCAGAACTTTTCTTAGTATGATGGGGGAGGAAGCTTTACTCACCTACCTCTGAGGCTAAGAGCCAGTTAGGAACTTCTGGAAGCCATCTGGTCACCAAGAGAGGAGGGTATAATGGAGAGGAAGGCAGGGAGAGAGAAGGTATGCATGTGAGTGTGTGATTGACTGATTATGTGCATTGGTAATTGATAACTTACCCATGCTGCCTTACACCAACTTGAATTTGCTTTCTTTCACTTGCAACAAAAAAAAGCCCTAATGGATAGAGAGCTTACTTTGGAAGGTTTTTACTGCCTCCTCCATTGAACAGATGAGGGAACTGAGGCCCAGGGAGGGGAGCTCACATAGCTGATAAATTTCATCAGAAACTATTAAAGGTCTCTTGCAAGAAGGACGCCTTTTCACATAGTTACATAGGCCTTCCTTGGGAGACAAGATCTTTGTCTCGATTTTGCTCTCACTCCCTGTGCTAGAAGGGACACCATGGGGTTCCTTGTTCCCAAAAAGAAAACTAAGGAAGAAATCACAGAGGGCCCCTGATATGGCGTGGTTTTGGTGTCACCATCCCTATCTCACTTTAAATTGTAATTATCCCCACATGTCAAGGGCAGGGCCAGGTGGAGATAATTGAATCATGGTGGGGGAGCGGGTTTTGCCCCGCACTGGTCTCTTGGCAGTGAATTAACTCTCAGGAGATCTGATGGTTCTATGAATGGGAGTTCCCCTGCACAAGCTCTCTTGTCTGCCGCCATATAAGGTGTGACTTTGCTCCTCATTCACCTTCTGCCATGATTTTGAGGCTTTCCCAGCCATGTGGAACTATGAGTCCATTAAACCTCTTTCCTTTATAAATTATCCAGTCTGGAGGATGTCTTTATGAGCAGCTTGAGAACAGACTAATACAGCCCACAAGTCAGTAAGGAAACCAGGTTCTACACAAAAGACCAAACAAAATTCACATTTGAAACTTATCCTGAAACAATTTTCAGGGTTCAGAGAAATAAAGTTTAGACATTTTTTGACAAATTTATATGGGGTGGCAAGTGAAAGTTTCCTTCACACGCTAACATATTTCTTTATATCCTTGCAGAATTTTTCCTTTCTTTATTTAAAAAAGGCAACATAACATCCATATTTTTCTGCTACTTGCTTTTAAAGAAAAGTTAACATTATACTGTGACTGTTTTCCCAGGGCAGAATATGCCAAATCAACTTCATTCTTTTTAATAGATCCATATTTTCATTTCATTCGGTGAACACTAAGGATGTTTTGATTTTTGTTGTTACAAACTATTCTGCACATAAATCCTTAGGCATAGAAAGCTATAAATCTGGGTCGGGTACAGAATCACTTCCAAAAGTAAGAGGTCTAGACAGAGATTCATTGGCCTGATTGCAAACTCTCTCTTGTGCTGTTGAGTGACCTGTGTGGGCGTCTTTCAATACATTTATTGTTTGGGTGTTTTCAATATCTGCTAAAATAGGTCTTCCTCATATTTCCTATTTGAACATATTTTTAGCTATTCTCTTGCATTTTTCTCTTCAAATAACCTTTAATAAATATGACATGTTAATAAATGTTACATTAAATATTGATTGTATATACCCTAAATGTATTAATTTATGCCTTCATGCTGTTGAGTTTTCTTTTATCCTTTTCAGTATAGACTTACAATTTCCTTCAGAGAGAGACTGAATACATGGGTAATAGTTTCATTTCTTCTTTTCACTGTATGTCACTATGACTTTCTTCCTTACCTTGCTGAATTAAGCAGCAAGCCTGGAACAGTGTTGAATATCCCTGGGACCAGCAGATGTCACTTGTTGCTATCTTTAATTGTAACTGCCTTTCATGTTTCACCAATTTAATGTTTTCTAGTTATTGATATATGTGTCTTACTATGTTAGAACTTCCTTCTGTCAATAGCCAAGAGAAAACAGTGATAATTATCAAGTTTCCTTAGCATTTTTGCCATTTAACGATTGAATCATAGTTTTTATCCTTTAACCTATCGTAGTAGTTAGCCTTCAATAAAATGCCCAATAAATACTTACCTGGCAGGGGAGATACCATGACCACGAAGGTGGTT
This sequence comes from Alouatta palliata, assembly GCA_004027835.1. NCBI lineage: Eukaryota > Metazoa > Chordata > Mammalia > Primates > Atelidae > Alouatta > Alouatta palliata. The sequence continues at coordinate 17,796 of PVKV010019587.1, read as the reverse complement.
TTCCCAGGGCGAGGCTTATCCATTACACTCCGGATGTGCTGACCCCTGCGATTTCCCCAAATGTGGGAAACTCAACTGTGTAATTTGTGGTAGTGGGGGACTGCGTTCCCGCTCTCCCCTGGTCTTTTATAAAAAAATAATAATAAATGAAATAAAATAAATTACCCAATAATTCTCGAATCCTGGCATTCACACACCGTGAAGCCCTCTTCCTCATCGTGTAAGGCTGACCCACGTAATCAATAGATGATTGTGGAATAAGAAAGCATGAATTCCAAAGCTAAGCTATAAAATATCTCAAAGTACTTGCTGTGGGGGAATTAGCTGCCATGTTGTGAGGATCCTCAAAGAGTCCTAAAAGTTCCATGTGGCCAGGGACTGAGGCCTTCGGCCAGCAGCCATGGGTGCCTTCCAAGGGTGCCATCTTGGAAGCCAGTCTGCCACCCACGTAAGCCGCCAGACGACTGCAGCCATGTCCACTTCTTGGCTATAACTTCTTGAAAGACGCTCTGAGCTACAGCCACTTAAACTTCTGGGTACATGATGGAAACTGTGATAAAATACATATCTATTGCTTTAAGCTGCTAAGTTTTGAGGTGATTTGTTATGCAATGGTAGATAACTAATGCATATACAAATTGATTTTTAAATAACTTTTCCGATGTTATTTCACCCTTTTATTATTGGAATAAAAATAGTTTAGTCATGGTATATTATTCTTTAATACACTGAAGGATTTGTTGATAGCAAATTTTGAATTGTATTATTCTTATTTGCAAAAGTGATTAAGCTCAGTGGGTATTTCTTAACCTGTTTGTCAAGAACATAATTCTGGCAGTGTTAGTTGGAGCTCTGAGAAAGGTAATTCTATTAAACCACTCTGGGAAGCATCTGTATAAAGAACGCCCCTCTTGGAGTTTACAGCACTCCTTAGTGCAGTGTTTTTACCGGCTGAATCCAAATTACCTGGGGTGCCTGTTAAATTCAGATTTTCAGGCTTTGTTCAATAAAAATCTGTGATTCAGGTCTAGAAACCTATTTCTAACAAGCTTTACCAGGAATTCTTATGCACACAAAAGTTTTAAAACTCTATCTTAATATCTTAAAGGTTCTAGGAAGTTCAACAATTAAAAAAAAAAAACCCTTATGGTAAACAAATTCATTTTTGAGGGAAAGTGTTTTTTCTCTATTTGTTAGATACATTTCTAAAAATATTAGTTTGGATTTATAATTGTATGTTTTAAATATATATGTATATTGCTATGTTTATTAGATTTTAGTGTCAGAATTTTATCAGTCTTGTAGAATATACTAGAACGTTTTCTGTGTCTTTTTCTAGGCTTCAGAATAGTTTAAATCACAGGGATTTACCTGTTCCTAGAGGGTTGGATGGTAAATTGTTGACATCTTTCTCATTTTTTAATAATTATTATCCCAATTTTCTACTTCATTTGACTCTGGTAATTACTCCTTTCAGCCAGATAATAAGTGTCTATTGGTAGAAGATGTACATAGTACTCTCTACATTTTAAAAAATCTCTGCCATATCACTAAGCATCTTGTCTTATTTCTGTCATGCAAAATTTAGTTTCTCTCTCTCACTCTTGCTCTCACTCTTGCTGGGGTTTGTCAAGAGATTTATCTGTCTTAGTCTATTCAAAGCTGTGGTTCTTTATTAATTCTGCCTTTTATTCCTTAATTCTTTTCTATACAACTATTTCTTTTACCATTTCACCTATTTTATTCATTAATTTCGATTTTTTCTTAGCTTCTTCAGTTAAATATTTAATTCATTTGTTTTTAGCCACTTTGTTAATAATAAGAGCATGTCCAGTCCAGGAATCTCCCCTGATTACAGGTTGGGCCACATTCTGGCTTTTGTTGTTATTGCTATTGCTTGTTTTTTTTTTTTTTAACCTTCATCTGAAACAACGTTTGAATCCGTAAAAGATCCGCATAAGGGAGAGTGTCCAGTGCTTACGATTTAAGAAGCCTCCCTTTTCCTCTCTCTTAGTGCCACAGGACTCCCTGTTTGCTATCCCAGGAGAAAGCATGCTGGGTTATTGCAGCCGTCTCTGGTCCATTTCCATTTGAAAAAAGTGTTTTCAGCACTACATAGTATCCGTTGTGATACAGTATCCGTTTTAGACGTGATCTGTTAACTGCCTGTTGGAAGAAACTGTAGTCTCTTTTGTATGTGGGCCCTGCCTCCTTCCCTGCCACTCTCCCAGTATGAGTGAGATCATTTTTCTGTGATTATTTCTATAGCTCAATCACTTCTCAGGGCTTGTATCTGGAACATCTTATCTTGCCCAGTTTTTCCTGTGAATGTGGAAGGAAGGCTTGACAATGAACCTGGCTGGACCCAGGTTCCTCTTTCCTTGAATAGCGGCAGCAGCGGCGAGTCTTCAACTTGACCTCTCAAGTCCACAGTGGAGGCTGTGGAAGTCCATCAGGGACCAGCCAGCATGGCTACATATGTGGCTGGAGCCTCACCTAATACCTGAGAAAGTTGGCTGAGAGCCTCCAGCTTGGAAGAACTCAGCAGTTTTTGTCTTGCACTTTACTTTGTTTTATTTTTCTAATTGTTGAGTTTATTTTTTTATTTTACTTTAAGTTCTGGGACACATGTGCTGAACGTGCAGGTTTGTTACATAGGTAACATGTTCCGTGGCGCTTTGCTACACCTATCAGCCCGTCATCTAGGTTTTAAGCCCACACGCATTAGGTATTTGTCCTAATGCTCTCCCTCCTCTTAAACCCCAGCCTTCCGACAGGCCCCAGTGTGTGATGTTCCCCTCCCTGTGTCCATGTGTTCTCCTTGTTCAACACCCACTTATGAGTGAGAACATGCAGTGTTTGGTTTTCTGTTTTGTGTTAGTTTACTGAGATCGATGGCTTCTAGCTTCATTCATATCCCTGCAAAGGAATGAACATATTCATTTTTATAGCTACATAGTATTGCATGGTGTATATGTGCCACATTTTATCCAGTCTAGCATTGATGGGCATTTGGGTTGGTTCCAGGTCTTTGCTATTGTAAATAGTACTGCAATGAACATACGTGTGTATGCCACAATGAGATGCCATCTCGTGCCAGTTAGAATGGCAATTATTAAAAAGTCAGGAAACACAGATTCAGGCGAGGCTGTGGAGAAATAGGAACGCTTTTACACTGTTGGTGGGAGTGTAAATTATTTCAACCATTGTAGAAGACAGTGTGGCGATTCCTTAAGAATCTAGAACCAGAACAATTTGACCCAGCAATACCATTACTGGGTATATACCCAAACGATTATAAAGCATTCTACTTTGTTCTGTTTTTATTTATTATGGAATATTTTGTTTTATTTATTTTATTTGAGATAGGGCCTTGCTCTGTCACCCTGACTAGAGTGCAGTGGCAAAATTAAGATTCCCAGTGGCCTCCACCTCCCAGGCTCAGGTGATCCTCCCACCTCAGCCTCCAGAGCAGGTAGGACTACAGGTACACCACTATGCCCAGCTAATTTTTAATTTTTCTGTAGAGACAGGGCCTCACTGTGTGGCCAGGACTGGTCTCAAACTCCTGACCTCAAGCAATCTCCCATGTTGGCTTCCCAAAATGCTGGGATTACAGACGTGAGCCACTGCACCCAGCCTATTATGGAATATTTTAACTTAAACAAGTGAACAGAGCAGTGTAATGAACTCCCAGCTTCAGAAAGAGAGAAAGAGAATAGTGAGTCACTCAGCTTTAAGAAGTATCTCACAGCCAATCTAACTTCATCTATACCTCCATCCACTTTCCCCACTCCTCTATTATCTTGAAACAAATCCTAGAAATCACATTTTATTCATAAATATTTCCATGTGTATCTCTAACAGATAAGAATGCTTTCTTTACTATAACCATGATGCCATTATCCTAAAATAGTAACTCCTTAATGTCATCAAAAATCCACTCAGTATTCAAATTTCCAGTTGTCTCCTAAAACTCACGTGGGGTCAAACCACGACTCTGTGGTTTTAGGTTTTACTTGTTGGTTTGAACCGGGAGCTGAACAGCTCCATACCTGCTGACTGGCTGAACTCTGTTTTCGTCTCTGGAGTTCCCAGCCATTTTTTTCTTCAATATTTGTGGAAGAAACCAGTTTCTTTTGTCCTGTTTCCTAGTTTTCGATTTTGCTAATCACATCCTTATGGGGTGTTGTTTAATATTTTTCTCTGTCCTCTGTGTTTTTTTGTGGATTGGTTGTTGGAGTGATGGGGTTCGTGAAGCTCAACATTTTTTAACAGGAAAACTATCTGTGTGAGACGTTCTCTCAGCCGGAGGCATACAATGCTTGACTGTCTTTTATTTTGTTAACAGACCTGTATTCAATGCTGGATCCATTATTTCAAGAAGGCTTGCAAAATGTTAATACTCTTTTCTCTTGTTTCTGCATCTGTTCAGTGGAATAACTTCACAACGAGAAGCTTCCTCTCAAATACTATCTGGTACTTGAGTGGCAATATTTTACGTCTTTTTATTTCATTAACATACATCAACAACAAACATAAGATTTGCAACGTATATATTCCACATGTGTACATGGAAATGAGGGCTCCGCGTTGTCAAAGACTCCCTCTCAAATACTGTTTGGTAATTGTGTGGCAATATTTTATTTCTTTTTCGTACATCAACAACATACATAAGGTTTGCTACGTATATATTCCATGTACATGGAAACTGAGGGCTCCGAGTTATCAAAGGCTCCTAGAGCTGCCTAAGGAGTTTCATGAATAGATCTCTCGTTGCTGGTCAGCAGCTTGGAGACAGTCCCTTGACAGTGTCTCGCTGTCTAGGAGAGGACAGTCCACGGAGCTTGGCGTGCCCATGTGACTGTGTTCTGGCCATTGAGATAAAGCATGAGGCTGCTTTCGTGAAGCTGTCTTAGAAGGCAGCTTTGCTCGCTCCTGACATCTTCTTTGCCTCTTCCTCGTGTTTGGAACACATGGAATGCAGAAGAGAGAGCTGGAGGTCCTGTAGCCTTCTTGGACTAGGCAGTCAAGCTCCACACACTAGAAATAGCAGACATAAAAGCCACAAAGTCCACGGATCCCTGAAACTCTCCGCATGCCATATTAACCTGAGATGCCCACCTGAAGGTTGCTTTTACAGGGGAGGGAAATAGATTCCTATCTTCTGTAAGATACTGTGTTGGGGGTAGGGTGGTTCTATTCACCTTGATGGGATAGATTCCTATCTTCTGTAAGATACTGTGTTGGGGGTAGGGTTCTGTTCACCTTGTTGGGATAGATTCCTATCTTCTGTAAGATACTGTGTTGGGGGTAGGGTGGTTCTGTTCATCTTGATGGGTGCAGTTGTGCAGCTCCCACGTCCTCCCAGGTGAAGCAGCTCCTCTCTTCAGTTTGCAAACCGTGAAGACCTGTTTGGAGAAGGGATGGGGGAAGCACGGGTCCTGCTCTCCTTTGGCACCCACCCCACTGGCTCCAGCTCAACAGCCTTTAATTTGGATGACGCATGACCCCACTCATCTGCTCCAGTCCTGAGTTAGTGTTAAATCGAAGTAACATGCTCCAGATACAACTCTGGTCTTATCTTCCACCTCTTTAAAGCATCTGTAGAGGCACAGACGCCAGCAGCCATGGCCTCCCTCCTGCTGGCGTCTGTCTTCTTGTTTCCAGGCACCTGGGATCTTCTGGGGCTTTTTAACTTCCAATCATAAAACAGCTCTCTCTGTCATCCAAGGCATGCATGGGCCATCTCAGCTCTTTGATCCTCTCTCCCCCTAACAGGGCTCACCCCCTTGCATGTGTTTCTCCAGCATGTCTGATTCTGCCACCACACACACACAAAAGGAGGAATGTGGTTTCTTCTCCGTTATGACCGTCTTGTCTGGAGAATTTGCCAGAATTCATGGAGTTGCATAAAGGAATTAAGTGGACAAATGGGCTATGTTTAAGCTCAATTGTTTTGAGGTATGAAAATACAAAAATATGCCTCTACCTTACTTCTTGTGGATTTTATCTAAGGGTCTAGAAAGCTGCAGTAAGACATAAATGCCATCTACCCTATCTGAGACTTTTGAGTCCATAAAGCAAATCATCGCCCTCTAATTAAGACTTGCTTGTTTTTTCTGATTAACAAAAGGTGAACCGGCTCATTTTCGATATTTCACGTGGGAGCTTCGCATTTGGGTGTCAACAGAGATCTCAGACCAAGGTGTGTGTTCACAGATCTTTGGGTGGCGGTGTGCGTTGTGCTCCTTATCCCACTCTTAGTAAATAAAAAAGAAGCGAGGTGGTAGAGATAGCGAATGTACATATGGGGCAGAAGGGATTGGTTTGAGACTAAGCATAATCTAATCTAATCTGAGACTCAAACGTACGAGACTCATTACGAGACAATCACGTGCCTGTGCTTATTTCCACTTTACAAATGTGGAAACTGAGCTAGCAAGTGATGCAGATGAAATTCACTTCCAGCCTTGTCTACTTCCAAAGCCCATGTTCTTCCCTGCACTGCTCTCCCGCTGATGGTTTGGGCCAGGTCATGAACCTTGGCTGCTATCAAATCTATCTGTGGGAGGCCCTTGTAGGAGAGCATCTGGAAGGGAGAAAGTGTAGGAGACCTATCTCAAGGTTGTGTTTTCAGGGAAAGGCCATTGCTCTTCCGGAGTGCAGAGTCTGGAGGTGATAAGGAGGCTGAATAAAGCTCCTTAACATAGGACTCCAGGCCCAGGAAAGGAATATGCGAGGAACAAAAAGCAAAGCCAGCAACTCATGTAGGAAGGCGGTCACTGGCGGCTCCCCTTCCAATTTCAGGAGCACTGTGGAGGCGACGGGGCTGCATTTCATGTTCTCTTCCTTTACCGACTACAAGTTGATACATGAAACCACAGGGAAACGGTTGAATCATCTGAACGACGTTTTCTCCCTAATTGAATAGATTCTTCAGTTTAAAGAATGCTCTGAAGACGTTTTGTCCCCGGGGTTCCATCCTTGGCTCCTGAGTCTCATTCCACAGCCCCACCCGAGACTTCTTCCAGCTTCAGGCTCATTTATCCAAGTGTCTGCCGGGTCCGCCACCTGGGTGTCCTGCGGGCACTGCTGCTCAGCACGTCTGACTCGGAGATCCTCTTCCTCCTGCAGGGGCATTTTCGGGGCCGGCCCCTCTGTCTGCCCACACACCTGGGCTACCACCCCGGAGCCTTGACACCCTCCCTCCTCTTCATCCTCTCCTCACTCAAATCACCAAACCCTCCACCCCAGGCTGGGGCAGTCACGCTCTCTTCGTGGGCACATGCATATCTATCCGCTGCAGGGTGATCACATGGTATCCGATTTATCTGCATATGCATCTATTTTCCCAGCTGGAGGGTGGGCAACCTGGAGGCAGAGTGAAGATTTACTTCCTCTTTTCATCTGAAATCCCCAGCAGCCCCTGACAGGAGACCTTGATAAATATTTGTCAGACGATTATTGCTGAATGACTTGTAGATGCAAAATGCTATCTAAGCGTGACAGGCAGCACAGGTGTGTGGAGACTGGGACAGAGAGGACATCTGTCTACAGCTTATACTTGCTTATGAACACAGCCATGAGCCGCACGCTGGGGGTGCAATAAAAAGGCAGGAAACACCCCACCAGAGCCCCCAGTGATGGACAGCAAACATGTGAGCAGGTGCGTAAGGAGCACATTCTGGGGTGTGAAACACAGGCACGGCCTGGGGTGCTGTGACACGGAGTGGTGGGTATCTGCCTTTCACAGAGTGATAGTAAAGGGCTGCCTCAGGAAGTGAGAGTTAATGTGACTGTGAGGAGAGATGCCAAAAGAACATTCCAGAAAGAGGGAAGGGCATGTGTCGAATGCCCAGGCCGCCTGGAGCCCCATGGTGTACAGGGAGCATGGTGGCAGGAGATGAGGGTGGCCATGTGGCAGTGCCGGGTCTGGAGGAGCCCGCAGGTAGGGGAGGGGCGGGAGTTTATTCTCAGACCCTTGAGAAACAAATAAGGGATTTGTTTCGTTTTTTTTGTTTTGAGATGGAATTTCGCTCTTGCTGCCCAGGCTGGAGTGCAATGCATGCTCTCAGCTCACTGCAACCTCTGCCTCCCCGGTGCCTGCCACCACAGCCCAGCTAATTTTTTGTATTTTTAGTAGAGACGGGGTTTTACCACGTTGGCCAGGCTGGTGTCAAACTCCTGACTTCAAGTGATTCGTCTGCCTCAGCCTCCCAAAGTGCTGGGATTACAGGTGTGAACTACTGCTCTCGGCCCAATAAAGGAGATTTTTAAACTGCTAATCAATGTATTAAAATAGTCCACGTAACTATCTGCAATGGTGACTTCAACCTCAACTCCTGGCTCCACACCGATGGGAATAATTTGCTTAGCAGTCTCGAGAGGGCTGTGAAGGTTGGTGAGTCGTGGGTGTGTTCTCCTCTGGAAGCAAGCCCATGTCATAGAACCTTCACGACGAGGAGCTTTTTGTGTGGTGATTCTCAAAGGCTGGGGAGGCATCTACCTGGGCTTGTCCTTTCACTTGGAGATTCCCTGCCTTTGCGGTCCTGGTCAAGTCAGTACGCACCTTTTCCAGGGATTTCACATCGAGGCTCATTAGGGAGACTTGAATTCGGTGAATTGCCCCCTCTGGCCCCATGGGTGTTTTCCCGTGTCTTTAAAAGCCACGGTCCAGTGGCTCCCTGACCAACTTGTTCACTGGCGAAGGCCAACAGCAGTGCGTCAGGAGTGAGAGCGGCGGACCACAGCTTCACAGCCCCCCGACCGCAACTTCCTCAGAAGAAAAAGCCCCATAAAGGGTTTTCAGCAACTGTTTGGAGAACAGATTGGGAAACAAGGCTGAGGGCAACAGTAAGGAAATCATTTAGGAGGCTGTAATGGCAGGGGCCAGGTGGGACAGGATGGGGCTTAGACCAGGCAGGGGCAGTGGCGTTCACAGACGTGGGCAGTTGAGGTGCGTGGCACTCCACAGAGGTCGATTTCAGGAAGGCAATTCCAAATTCAGCCCCCAAATTCAATTTCTGAGTAGAGGTACAGGCACACAGTAAGATACATGAGTCTGGAGCTCAGGTTTGTGGGAGAGATGTGTAAATTTGGGCCTGTTTTGCATGCAAAGAGCATACAAAGCCATGGGGATGGATGATCTCATCTCTAGGAAGATGTCAGAGTGAGAAAAGAGGAGGAGCCGGGAATGACCTTCAGGAACTTCTGCGCAGAGACTAGAAGGAAAGGGAGGCCCAGTGAGGTCCCTGGCGTGGGAGTGGCTGGGCAGGTGAGGGAAGACGAGGAAATGGGGGGCCTGGAGGCAGAGGCAGAGGGGTGCTTCAAGGAGAGGGAGCGAGGCGGTCACGTGCAGTGTCGCTGAACTTCAGAGTAACATGATGACCCAGGAGTGAAGAAGTCAGAAAGAAGGAGGAAGTTCTCACGTTGGAGAGCAGAGAGGGTAACGATTGTTGACAACAATGTGTGGCATATTTCAAAACGACTAGAAGAAAGGGCTCCAGATGTTCCCAACACATAGAATGGTAAGCACTGGGCTGATGGACACCCCCAGGACCCCGGCTCGATGATTGCACATTGTATGCACATAACCAAGTATCACACGGTCGGATAAATATGTAAGACTATTCCGTATCCATTTTAAAAACTAAGGAAAAGAAAAAGAAAAAAGTGATCATTGCGTTGGAAGGAACCAGTGTTCTGCAGAGAGCTGGGTGTGACAGGTGGCAGTGGAGCCAGACCGAGAGGCTGGAGGAGCAGACGGAGGGTGTGGGCATGAGGCGGTCAGGCTGAGCTTGCGTAGGGCGTGCTGTGAAGAGAAGCTGGCATCGCCAGGAGCGACAGCTGGTGTGCAGGACAACAGGTTCATGACTCACTGGAGTAGATGAGACAAGTCCGTGTGTCGAAGAAAATGACCCACTGGAGGAGAGATTGATTTTTCGGGAAAATGAAGGGTCAGCAGAAGTCACGGCCATTGAGTGGTGGAGAGCAGAGGTTTCCAGAAAATAGGAGGAGGACCTGGCTGTTGACTATGGGAAGGAGCATTCTCTCCATCAATACAGGAAAAAGTGAAGCGGGTGCAGATACCGGAAAGACCGTAGACTTGGTAGTCGGGGGTTGAGGTGTTTACTTTTGCAAGGAACCATGAGAGCTACAGGCAGCACTCTTAGAAAGGCACTGGGGCACTCTCTCATCTCCATAACCACTCATGGAAGCTTCTAGTCAACTCAGGGACCGCCTGGCATTTTCCAAAGGCCACCAGGATGCGTGGCCCAGGCAAGAACCACAGAGTCTGTCTTCTTTCTGGACATTATCAGTGCTGGACAGGCCATGGGAGCTGAAGCTGTCACTGGAATTCAGAGAGCAGGGAGAACCCCATGGGAAATGAGGCCTGGAGGGCAGCTGCAGGCAGCACCTGGCCCATGGCGAGAACACTGGAGGAGGATTCTGTGGGCTAAGTGTGCACGGGTTTCATGCCACATCCAGCTCCAAGCATCAGGCCGCCCAGGGAATGATGCCCCCGCAGCCAGAATCTGCAATATGGATCACAGGTCATGCATGCGTTCCATGGCTCCCTGGTTAATGTCAAACACAGCCCCTTATCGAGCCCCAGCTCCTGCAGGATCTGGCCTTTGTGGTAGAGGTGACCAGCCATCCTGTTGGCTCAAGACTTAGGGGTTTCCTGAACTAGGGACAGCAGCCAACAGAAGCTAGAGTGCCACCCCCCACCCTGACCCTGACCACCCCACAACCTTTAGGCTCTCTATGCTGGGGCTCGAATGCTGGGCTTCTGGTGAGTTTCTGGAATGTTCCAGCCTCGGGGCTTTCACTATTGTCCCCACCTTTGTCTAGAATTCTCTGCTCAGATCTCCATGTGGTTTCTAACTCTTGCCATCCAGGCCTCCGTTCCAATGTGGCCTCCTGTAGGAAGCCTGCCAGGACCACCCCCGCCTGCCCTGATTTGAACAAACCCGCAGCCCACCCCCTAGCCCTGGTTTACTACTGGGAACAACTCTATTTGGGCGTTTGTTTACTTGTTGAGCATCTTTGTCTAGGAGGCAGGCTCTTTGAATATTCATTCCATGATCAAATGAATGAGTCAGAAGTTTGTGGCTGGTGTTGAGGCCAGGAGAAGGGAATTGGGGCAGAAAGATGTCAACAAACCCCATGCACACAAACACAAGTTGCATTTGCCCCCTGTGACACCCTGCACCTAGAGGCTCACCCAGAATGTGACTCTGTAAACTACAGCCGGGTGGCTGCGACGGAGAGCAGGGGAGGCCTTGAAGTATGTGCATTTCCTGTTTGCTCCTGGAAACCTTCTAACTGCAGGCTGCCCGTTTCCCAGTTTAAGCTTCTTCCTGGCTTTTAATGCTATTACATCTTCATTTCAGCAACTGGCTTTCGTGATTCTATCCTCAGACTGCATTTTCCATCCCTCCCCCTGCCCCTTTCTTATGCTGCTACCTCCTGCTGGCAAACCCATCTCCCTGCCCCGATAATCCCCCCAGGCGCTGCGGATTCTCGGGGTCAACTCAGTGTCATATTTGCTTTGATTTCCTCCTCTGCTCCCCAAACAAGTTGGGTTCTCTGTAGCTTCAATGCAGGTCTCACACCAAAAAGTAACTTTGCTTAGGTTTTAAAAATTCTATCAATCTTTCTTCCACATCTTTTAAATAGACTTTTGAAAGAGCAGTTCACAGGAAAATTGAGCAGAACATACAGAGTTTTCCCATCCCCCCGCCCCGCCCCACACAGGCTTACCTCCCCTGCATCAGCATCGCCCACTAGAGGGGTCCATTAGTGACACCTGATGAACCTGCAGTGACACCTCATTATTGCCCAGAGTCCATAGTTCAAGTGAGCGTTCACTCTCGGTGCTGTACCTTCTGTGAGTTTTGACAAATTTATAATGACATGTACCCACCATTACAGCATCATAGACAAGAGTTCCACTGCCCTGAAAATCCTCTGTGCTCGGACCATGCATCACTCCCTCCCCCTCACCCCTGGTACCCTCTGATTCTTACTGTCTCCAAAGTCTTGCCCTTTCCAGAATGTCATCTAGCTGGAGTCCTTCCGGTTACAGCCTTTCAGACTCACTTCTTTCGTTTAGTCGGAGGCATTTAAGTTTCCTCCCTGGTTTTTCATAGATCAGTTCTTCCCATTTTTTTTATTTTACCCCATATTGATTGTCCTCTTGTGTAACCAAGAGCAGAAAAAAGAGGGAAAGGTGTAACCTCAGCGCTCTGGACTCTGAGCCTTCGAAGTGTGCTTCGGGAACCTTGGGAAACTCGCTCTTCCCCGCACAAACCCTCTCTGCATGAGGCCTGCTTCCAGAGGCTCTTGTCTTCCCCCACCACCCGCCCCCCACCATTCCCATCAAGTCCCATAAAAATATCAGACAAGAAAGTAAAATCTCTCCCTGTTTCTCAAAAGCAAAACTTTAACGAATGGTCTTTGATCCACAAATGTAATTAGCATTAGAATTGGAGATGGAACGGATATTTGTCTAAAAGCATTAATTTAAATCCTGGCCCAGTTTTCTTCCTTATCAGTGCTCTAATTCTAACAGTGCCTGTGGCAGAATCAGAAATCAGAGGGAAAGAACAAGTGGGTCTTCATACAGCTAGAATGCAGGGGGAAATTACTTGGAAAACATCTTCAGAATCCAGACACAAGTGTTGGAGTGACCCAAGGAAGGGAGTCAGGTTTGCATGTTATGAACCCAGATTTGCCACCAAGACGTGTATTATGGACCATTTCCACTGACCATGGTTTTATGTCTGTGTTTTCTTTCTCATCATCAACAAGGAAAAGGGTAGGGTGCTAAGAACAGAAGCTTCCTGCACTGTCCGTTGGCCACCAAGCGATTCGCCCGTAAGTTTCTTTCCCTGGAACTTTAGGGCTTGTCCTATGGTGCTTATAGGCAATTATTTTACAGCCAATGTTGAAGAGTTTAATGGCGAGTTTTGAAGACGAAAGACCTTTCTATTATTTAAAGTGAAAGGGACATTTAAATCTGAATTCTTCTCGTCATCTGCTGTATTGGGGAACTCGGGTGGCCATCCCAAAGTACAGCAGACCATGTGGCTTAAACAGAAACGTACTCTCCCTCAGTTCTGGAGGCTGGAAGTCCAAACTCAAGGTGTCCGCAGGGCTGATTCCTGCAGAGGCCTCTCTCCTTGGCTTGCGGACACCGCCCCCTCCCTGTATCCTCACGTGGTCGTTCCTCTGCACATGTATGTCCTCATCTCCTCCGCTTATAAAGACGTCACTTGAATCTGATTAGGGCCTGCCCTGAGGCCTCCTTTTAATGTAATCACCTCTTTAAAAGTCCTATATTCAAGTACAGTCACATTCTGAAGTACTGAGTATTGAAACTCCAACATGCGAATCTGGGGAGAGATGAATTCAGCCCGTAGCATCTGTTCTGCAAACCACCCTGCAAGACCCAACCTCCTGTGTCGCCAGCAGGAGAACCAGGTCCTTCCCTGGTCCAGTAAGCCCAACCCCAGGCCTTCTCGTGGGGAAAAGCAGTCTCCACAGCCACAGGGAAGCCAGCAGTCCCCCAAAATCAGCCACCGAGTGGCGCCACTGCCCTCTGCTACCTTGATAACTGTGCTCCCCGCAAGATGAGTTATGCAAATGACGTCGGCGTGTGTGACGCTTTGTCCATTGCTCCTGAAAACCTGCCGCGAAGCTTCCCGTGCACCCCGCGTCATCCTGGCGTCTCCCTCCTTTGGCTGGGGAATTAATGGTTTTTTAGAGGTTAATAACTTGTTGGTGTTTCCCCGTTCCCTTGATGGCGTTGTCATCTTCTATCTTTTTTCATTTCCTAAGGAGGAAAATAACTTCAGCGGAACAAAGGCCGGGCAGCTGCGCCAAAGGCAGCCCTCAGAACCTTATCAAAGTCGCAGCAGAGTGGGAATAATTACTCATTCTCAGCTGGGGGTGTCAGTCACGCCATCTGAGCACAAGGATCACTCGTTCCTTTCAACAAGGAAAATTAAAAAGAACACGCAGGAGAAATTCAGGGGAGAGGCCAGTCACACAAAGGCAACCAAGACAGTGGAGGCCACCCTCCACTCAAGGGCTGCCCCCCAGAGACAGTAGCTGCCCAGTTCTAAATGGTGTTTAAAAAAAAAAATCCTAGGAAGAGGAAGAAGAGAAACAAAAGCTTAATCTTCTTTTTTGAAATTTGAAAACAATAAAAAAAAAATCAGCTGATAAGGAAATGGGGGTGGTGAGTTGAAGGACTCTCTTTTATTTAATAATTTATTAGGCTGCTCTTCAGAAAAGTCGGCTCTGATTCCATTTTCTATTTAAAAATCGGCATAGACTCATAGGAGAGGACAGCTAGGAGCTCCCTCCCGACGTTGGGCAGTCCAGCCTCCAGGCAGAGCAACCCAACTGGAGGGTCAGTGATGGAGACCTCAAATCAAGTTGTGGCCAAAGCAAATCATGTCCCTGTCAAACGCCACCGTGACTTTAACCGTCTCCCTGAGCAGTTTCCCTCTCCAGAAGAGCATGTGATGGGCGCAAGAACCCTGAAATTAGAGACATGAAACATATCTGGGAGGGAAGGTGGTTAAGGGGAGGAGAGCATGTGTGCACGCATGTGTGTATGGGAGAGCGGCATGTCCATGTTAGTGCATGTGTGTGTACATGTGTGTAGGTGGGTGAGTATGTGTGTGTATGTACATGAGTTTTTCAGTGTGTGCATGTGTGTTTGTGAATGCATCTATGTATGCACGTGAGTATGAGAGTTGTGCGTGTATGAGAGTGCACGTGTGTGCCTGTCCATGTACGCATGTGTGCACGTTGAGGAGGAAGTACAGGAGGCCCGCCCCACCTCCGTCGTCACCCTGATCCATTCAACAGACTCCTCTCTGTGCTGACTGTGTCCGAGCCTGGCTGAACTGAAGGCCCTGATGGCTGTGACACATCCTCTGATCTTCCTTAAGGCTGGGATAGTCTTTTTTCCTTTCACTTGGTTCACTTAGATCATGACTACATATTGTTCATGGAAGCATGTCCCATCTGTCTGCAAGATTCCTACTCTTTTGGAGATCAAATATATACGATTAGTGGGCTGGACAAGACGACAGGTGTGCTGAGACAAGAGCCAGGGAAAGAGGGGGAAATGGCTGAGCAAGCACCCAAGTGAGTGTCCACGAATGTCCGGAGGCAGCGTGAGCCGGTGTCATACATGCCTTGGGAAGATACCTGTAATCTCATACGCACAAGTGTAAGTGTGTATCTAGCCTCTGCCCTTGAGAGAGAACCAAACAGGCGACCACCAGGATGACACATGAGGGCCATCTGGGTTGCGGGTGACCTAAGCTCCACACAGAAAGGGAAAAAGGGGTGCTCCTTTCAGAAGGGACCATGTCCCCGACGAGGAGCCTTTGGCTGGATTGCACCACCTCACCTGCATGTGCCCACCTTGCACAATGGCCACTGTGCCCAGCGTCTTCCTTCAAAGCTCAACACGCCCTCCGTCACACAGCGATCTGATTTGCCATAATAAAAAATATAAATATGTGTTCAATAATGCATAAAGAATAACAAAAATGTTTGTTCTGATGGAGACACACAGGTAAAGGGTGGTTGATCAGGAGTAGACAGAAGGACCTCTTTTTCTTTAAACAGTCACCCTTTGTATGTGACCCGAGTCATGGCTGAAGTAATGGACCAGACAGGTCGGGGAAAGGAATGGGCACTCCTACAACAGTAGGTTTTGGAGTTCACCTGCTTAGTGGGAGGGGCCGGCATTTGCTTTTTGCCTGTGGGGGGGACTTAAACAGGAAGGGCCACCATGCATAGGCAGTCTCAGGTGCTATTTCAGAAGAGGGGCTCCCACTGAGGTTGTGAGGACCATGAAGCTCAGGGGATTGCAGGCTTAGGCCCTCCAAAGGAGGACGCCTTCATTCCTGGAATAAACAAGTGCACAGTGTCCTCCCCTCCCCCACTCACACACCCACTGCCCTGTTGTGAGTCTACTTAGCTTTTCCATAATAAAGATAGTCCATGCATGGTGTGTATTCTATAAGACTGGTAGAACTGTATTCCAAATGAGTTGAGTATCAGGGGAAAACGCACTCTCCATTGTCAAAAAGAAACGGTTGGTAGAGCTTTGATTTTTTTTTTCTTTAAAAAAAAGCAGTAGCTACTTTCAAAGTCAAGAGAGGCAATTTTTTTTTTTAACACAAAGAAAGAAATAGCAACAGCAGGGTGTTCCCTTACTCTGTCTGTGCCCTTTAAAATTCCAGCTTCAGGATATGCTATTAATTTTCTCCTTTCTCTTCTGGATGAGGTTTTGAAAAATACCCATCCTGCTGTAAATCTCTGGGTGAATTATTTTAGGATCGCTCACTCTTCGGGATCCGGAATGGGCAGGAATTCCTTCACCCAGAGTTCCCTGTCCCTCGGGCCTCGCACCCTGTTCCCACCCCATAAGCAACTGGTGACCACATGGCCCGAGTCCTGCTGGTCCCCGAGAAAAGCAAATGAAAACCCATCAGGTCTGCCTGCCTCCGTTGCCACATAATGCAGGGCGGTGACCCCAGGGCCAACAGTTATTGTGAGCGGGTCAAAGCGCTGAATATCAATAGACGCTTTCCTGAGCCCTGCAACCCACCCTCTGCCTGGAATGTAAACTTCTGTCACACACGCTTCACCTTTGCCCCAGCCATCTTCACGGCTTCTTACTTCAAAGGATGTTCTTCACGTGGAAAATGCTTTATGGGGGAAAAAATGGTCATAGCTACACAATTATTTTAGAAACTCTGCATTGTATTTTAAAGGAGGGCAGTCGCCCTGGCTAAAGTCTGGAGGGCTTTCAAGATTAAGATCTAAATCCTGAGGTTTAGAAACAGGAATGTCAGAAGTACAATCATCCCAACGTACCAGCCTATTCTTTGCTCCTTGAAATAGATTAAATTAAAGGACGAGTCACAGTTTGACAACTCACCTCACCATTGTCAAACAAAGGTAGCAGTCCCAGTGCTAATGAAGCAGTTTTTTTTTTTTTTTTGAAAGTGGAATTACACTGATGATTATTTCATAGCTCTCCGAGCCTTCAAACAACAGTCGGCTGTGCCAGGCAAGAAGTCTGCTCACCTCGAGGTACCTGGATTTCGTTGCTGAATTCCACATCACAGCGCAGTCTTTGGCCAAGTACAATATGTTACATTTCGGACTGGCAGGGAGGGGCATAGAAGATGGGAGCTCTGAGAGCCGGCCAAGACCCAGACACAGAAAAAGTGGATGATGTGGAACGAGAGGGCAGGAGACCGGCCAGCCTGTGGGCTCGACCCCGCCCCTGTCATTGCTTCAAGCTCAAGCACATCATCAAAGCATTTTGGAAAATGTCAGTGCAACGGGAGGGTGATCTGGGAGCACACCTTGCAACACAGGACCTCATGGCTCAAGGACCCACTTGCAGTGACATGGGAGGCCCCACGACTGGAAGGGGACCCACTTGCCACATAAAAGGAAAAAGCAGAGGGCAGCCTCCGAAGAGATATATTTGATTTTATTCTCTTGGCACAATGTGCATTTCTACAAAAATAACGTTAAAACAACCTCTTTATTTTGAGCCTTTGTGTATCTTTGCATGTGAGATGGGTTTCCTGGATACAGCACACCGATGGGTTTTGGCTTTTTATCCAGTTTGCCAGTCTATGTCTTTTGATTGGGGCATTTAGTCCATTTACATTTAAGGTTAATATTGTTATGTGTGAATTTGATCCTGCCATTTTGATGCTAGCTGGTTGTTTTGCCGGT
>PVKV010019586.1:0-42093 GCA_004027835.1 Alouatta palliata | reverse complement strand
AATTGGAGAATGCAATGGATATTGCAGTACTTCACTCACATTGCACCCTCGGGACCAATGCACCCCTCCCCTGAGCTGCTGGGCATATCACTTACTGGTAGGTCACGGCTGCAGCCCTGACAGGGAATTCTGCGTGGACACACGGAACTACAATAATCAAGTTAATACCATTTTCTGGGGCAGCTTTTGACTAGTGATCGTTGTGAGTACATGAACAGCCAGCCCTTTTCTATGACCTGAAGCTAACCCGAAGGACTATCCCAGTGCCAGAGTGCTCCTTAGGCAGGTGGAAGTCTCAGTGACAACCACATTGCAAATCAGCTTCTCTTTTGCCTATCCCTGTCTTCCCCAGTTCACAACAATGTAACCTCAAGAATGCTCCTCCATAAAGCTGTGACCCTGATCTGCTAGGATTTGTGTCTTTATGAGGAGGCAGCAAAGAGCTCTCTCCCTGTCTCTGAATACATGCACTGAAGAAAGGCCATATCAGGTCTTAAGAAGAAGGCAGTCATCTCCAAACCAAGAAGAGATCCCTCACCAGGAGCAAAACCAGCTGGCACCATGATTATGAACATTTAGCCTTCAGAACTGTGGGAAAGTGAGTTTCTATCATTTAGGCATCAAGTCTGTGGCATTTTGTTGTGGTGGCCCAAGCCGACAGCTACACCGTGTCACACTATTTCCAGGGAACTTAATCTAAGACACACACTAAGATATTCCAGAGGCAGGCAACTTTATCCATCCTGGGCTCTAAGGAGGATGTAGGGTTGCAGAGTTTCAGAAATAGTTTTGGACTGAAGAGCTCTGGCAATAATTTCAAAGGAATAGATTTTTAAAGGTATATTCAAGATTCTATTTAAAGAGGAAAGAATGACTTATAAATTAAAAAAAAATCCCACTTTTTAATGATTGCCATTCTAACTGGCGTGAGATGGTATCTTAATGTAGTTTTGATGTGTATTTCTCTAATGACCAGTGATGATGAGCATTTTTTCATATGTTTGTTGGCTTCATGTATATCTTCTTTTGTAAAGTGTCTGTTCATATTCTTCGCCCACTTTTGAATGGGTTTGTTTGTTTTTTTCTTGTAAATCTGTTTCAGTTCTTTGTAGATTCTGGATATCAGCCCTTTGTCAGATGGGTAGACTGCAAAAATTTTTTCTCATTCTGTTGGTTGCCGATTCACTCTAATGACTGTTTCTTTTGCTGTGCAGAAGCTGTGGAGTTTGATTAGGTCCCATTTGTCTATTTTGGCATGTTGGAGAGGATGTGGAGAAATAGGAACGCTTTTATACCATTGGTGGGAGTGTAAATTAGTTCAAACATTGCGGAAGACAGTGTGGCAATTCCTCAAGGACCTAGAAATAGAAACTCCATTTGATCCAGCAATTCCATTACTGGGTGTATATCCAAAGGACTGTAAATTATTCTACTATAAGGACACTTGCACACGAATGTTCATTGCAGCACAGTTTACAATAGCAAAGACCTGGAACCAGCCCAAATGCCCATCGATGATAGACTGGACAGGGAAAATGTGGCACATATACACCATGGAATATTATGCAGTCATCAAAAATGATGAGTTCGTGTCCTTTGTAGGGATATGGATGAACCTGGAAACCATCATTCTCAGCAAACTGACACAAGAACAGAAAATCAAACACTGCATATTCTCACTCATAGGCGGGTGTTGAACAATGAGAACACATGGACACAGGGAGAGGAGCATCACACACTGGGGTCTTTTGGGGGGAAGAAGGGGAGGGACAGTGGGGGGTGGGGAGTTGGGGAGGGATAGCATGGGGAGAAATGCCAGATATAGGTGATGGGGAGGAAGGCAGCAAATCACACTGCCATGTGTGTACCTATGCAACAATCTTGCATGTTCTTCACATGTACCCCCAAACCTAAAATGCAATAAAAAATATATATTAAAAAAAAACCCGCTTTTCTCAGCCAAATTTTTAATCTCAACAATCTTAAAGCTAACACAGTAAGATTTTAAAAGAACAATGTTGGCAATAAAGAACATGTGGATTGCAATTACTTCTTTAAGTACAAAAAGATACTAGAGACAGGTAAATATACACTTTATCATTGAATCTACCTTTAGCAAGTTGCTTGACATGTACTTAGTCTAATATATTGAGTCAAATAGAGTATCAACAGGAATGGTACAAAAGAATCATGTTCCCTTTAACTGGATCCCCTACAAATGCTTCTATCTTCAGAAGCAACAGAGTCTCACTCTGTCACCCAGGCTGGAGTGTAATGGCATGATCTCAGCTCACTGCAACCTCTGCCTCCCAGATTCAACAGATTCTCCTGCCTCAGCATCCTGAGTAGCTGGGACTACAGGTATGTGCCACCACACCCGGCTAATTTTGCTATTTTTAGTAGAGACGGGTTTTCACCATGTTGGTCAGGCTCGTCTTGAACTCCTGACCTCAAGTTATCCACCTGCCTTGGCCATCCAAAGTGCTGGAATTACAGGAGTGAGCCACCTTGCCTGGCCCACGATTGGATCTTAAATATAGAGGATGAGGAGGGAGATAGACTAACGTGGAGAGAAAAATTTGAAAGAAAAATTAAATTTTAAAAAAGAGCGAATAAAGGAGATTTTAGAAAAGAGAAGATAAGAGTTTAAAAGAGGCCAAGTTGAAGATGAAAGAAATGTCTGGTACACAGCATTTCAAAAACAAGGGAGAAATACTAAGGGCACAGGTACTATTAAAAAGTCCTGGCAATAACACACACACACACACACACACACACACAGAGTAAACAAAAAACTGTAACTCAAACCATCTTTCTTTCCACTTCCATTTCAGTCATTTTCTCCAACCCCCAGGATATTTAGTTCAAAGCAGAAACAGAGGGAACTACTATACCACTTGATTTTTATATTTCTGAACATGGAGAATCCAACACAACACAGGTTTTGATGTATGCGTACAAACACTGTGCCCACAGCGAGCCTCAAAGCAATCAGATCCCTTAACAAAACTGACAGTTGGGGTCTCTTTCTACAACAGCAAAGGGCTTGGAGTCCATCCCCCTGTTACTGATATTACATTAGTTCATTCCAGAATTCAGTAAGAAAGGATCATTTCAATATTGATTTAAAAATTACCTTTTATCCAAAGGGAAAAAAAAATCTTCTTTTATAGTTTTTCCATGGTGAATTCAAGTCATACTGAGTAGGAAGGGCTGTAAGGAGAGTCCAGATTTCTTTTGGAAAACCTTTTCTCTTCTTTAAAAAGGTTATTCATAGACAAGACATTTGAAGTATGCTTTCAGTTACTATTTTATCTACCTTTATAGATAACTACCCTTGTAGTTATCCAAATAATGAATATTAAGGTTTAGTAGTTTCTGTTTGCTTTGGGGTGTGAGTTATCATAGTCTCTTTTTCTAAGAGTCTTCTTTTCTCATTTAATGGTGCAAAATATATTATGTTGAAATCCAGTTTCTAAGAGACATTGTTTTAATGGAAACTTGGAGTTTTCAATATATCTGACAAATGTTTAGGAAGAGGCACCTGATTCCAGTACCTCTGATTTTACCATTTATTAGAATGTGCCTTAAACCCAAGAAATAGGTTTTGGCTATAAGGTCTTTTAGAATAAGGTCTAGGTTTTGTTTCTCTCTCCCTAGAGTATAACAAACAGGCATACAATAGCTTTTTTTGCAATTAAAACTGATTACGTTTTTCCTAAAATTGTTTATTTCTAATGTCTGTTATAATATGTGACTAGAAAATATTCCACTATTCTGCTCTTACTGGCCTTCTGTTTCTTGTCTTCTTTCCTCTACTCTCCTCTTCTCTTTTCCTTTCTTTTCCTGAGATAGAGTCTCACTCTATCACCCAGGCTGGAGTGCAGTGGCATGATCTCAGCTCACTGCAACCTCTGCCTCCCTGGTTGAAATGATTCTCTTGCCTCAGCCTCCCAAGTAGCTGGGATTGCAGGCATGCACCATAACACCCGTCTAATTTTTGTATTTTTATTAGATACGGGGTTTCGCCATTTTGGCCAGACTGGTCTTGAACTCCTGACCTCAGGTGGTCAATCCGCCTAGCCTCCCAAAGTGCTCGGATTATAGGCGTGAGCCACCGCTCCCAGCCACCTTCTGTTTCTTCTACATGTTGTGGTGCGGTTTGCTTCTGGGAGTTCTGAAATCATTCCAGAGTGAAACTTTAAGCAGCCTCAAGTTTTTCTCAGCTTTTAAAATGTACTTTATAGTTTTTTTCCCTTATATTTATTAAACTAGTTGGACCACACTCTATTCCATGACAATGAGTTCAGTATTAAATGTTTATTGAGCAGTTTTTACATGTACGGCAACACTCTAGATGACTTTTTAAAAATGAAAACTTTGCTGCATTTTAAAATTGTTGCACAACCAGAGATGTTTCAGTAGTATACATAAAATTTATTTCTTCTTCCTAAAGCTATTTTCTCAGCATGGGTATGGATATGCCTTAGTTTCCTAGGGTAGCATTGCTTCAAGTCACTTCCTTCTCCACTAAGTGGTGACATCTTGGGGCATTTTTTTTTTTTTTTACCAGAAAATGAGTAAGTATATGGAGCCCATCCTGAAAACTCATCACCTCACTCGTGAAAGAAAAACTCATATGTGTTCAAAATTGTCTTCTCCATGATTACAGATAAACTTCTCCTAAATATTTTATAAATCAGAAATGACAATGATTTGTTTCTCTAAAAGGCCTTCTACTGCAGTGAGGTTGAGTCTGCTGGTAATTTCCTTTGATGCAGCATTTCTATCTCCAAGCCCCCTTCCAATCCACGCCCTGGAATCGTCCACTGCTGATTTAGGTCATCTTGGTTACATAGGATGATAGCCCCACTCTGGCAAGACTGATACATTAATATTTCCCCTGGAGATAATGCATTTGCTCAGACAGAAAAAAAATGAAGAGTAAGTCTAAACATGCACAGATGTAGAGAGCTGGTAGTTCCTGGTAAATGTGATGCTTAGCTGAGACATTAGCCACTGCATGACACAAACATGTCCGTCTTACCACCACTGTTCAGATGCTCTAAATGCCACCTAGCACACATCTGTAGAAACAAATCAGAGCACATTACATTATGATCTTGGGTCAAAAAGTTATTTTCACAGACATTTGATGTGAAATAATTAAAAAATGGACCAGGTAACTGACAGCTCCCCAGCATGGAAAACATCACTAGTACTTCCCAGAGGACAAAACAATAAGAAGGCTAGAGGAGACAAAATTAAAAACACCAGGGGAATTGGCCCTGTGTATCTATGCCGTCCTTACTATACTGATACTATTGGGCAGCACCTAAAAATCAAACAGCACTGCTCCAGAGATATGGAGCAAATTAGAAAGTAGTCCTGAAATATGCCAAGTTTCCTTTGGTGTCTCATAATTTCAAGGTTTCCCTACTAGCATTTGCTCTCCTGGAATATTGTTCACTTTCTCTTTACTTTCTACAATACACTTTCTCTGTAAAGTTCAATAAAAGTGTTCAGCAAAATTATCAGCTAACTTTTATTAACATCTTGCTTTACAGCAGCATCTAATCCCTTAGGCTCATAAATTGGATCAAAACAGTTCCTTTATGGCCAACAATTTCATGCCTGTAGATTTCATAAGTAGAATCATTTTCCAAATGGGCTGATTTTAAATGCTAAAATGTATTTTTCTAAAACTCCTTCAAATCTTCTACGCTGGTGTTAGAGAATCTTTGATAATGCCCGTATGCAGATAAAATCTCCTAGGTGGACACCCTGTACAATCGACCAGGAAGAGGTCAAAGATAACTTTGGGGGCTTTGAGCCTCTGTGCTGGAGAGGAGGGAATCATTTGGGAGGGGCAAAAATAAAGAAGAATTTATATCTGCAGGCAGTATACTTAAAAGACAATATGGGGGCTGGGTGCGGTGGCTCATGCCTGTAATCCCAGCACTTTTGGAAGGCTGAGGTGGGTGGATGATCTGAGGTTTGAGATCACCATGGCCAACATGGCAAAACCCCACCTCTACTAAAAATACAAAAATATTAGCTGGGCATGGTGGCGGGCAAATGTAATCCCAGCTACTTGTGAGGCTGAGGCAGTAGAATCACTTGAACCCAAGAGGCGGAGGTTGCAGTGAGCCAAGATTGCACCACTGTACTCCAGTCTGGGTGACAGAGTGAGATTCCGTCTAAAAACAACAACAGCAGCAGCAAAGACAATATGGGGTAAGACTGTTTACTAAAACTTGAAAAACAATTATCGGGCCTGTTTCCTAGCCAACTTTGTCCCGTCTTCCTGGTCTGGATGTCCCTGGGCCATAAAACACACACATTTGGAAGTAAAGAAGCAACAGCTACATCTTTCCTGTAACAGATTCCATTGCATTACTTGTCATAACTTTATATAAAAATTACTGAAGGCAGTGTGACAACTCCTCAAGGACCTGGAACCAGAAATACCATTTGATCCAGCAATTGCATTACTAGGCATATTCCCAAAGGACTATAAATCATTCTACTATAAAGACACATGCACAAATATGTTTATTGCAGCACTATGTATAATAGCAAAGACTTGGAACCAACCCAAATGCCAATCAATGTTAGACTGAATAAAAAAAATGTGGCACATATACACCATGGATTACTATGCAGCCATAAAAAAGAATGAATTCATGTCCTTTGCAGGGACATGGATGAAACTGGAAACCATCATTCTCAGCAAACTAACACAAGAACAGAAAACCAAACATGGCATGTTCTCACTCATAAGTGAGAGTTGAGCAATGAGAACACATTGACACAGGGATGGGAGCATCACACACTGGGGCCTTTGGGGGGTTTGGGGGAAGGGGAGGGAGAGCATTAGGAGAAATACCTAACGTAGATGAAGGGTTGATGGGTGCAGGAAATCACCAAGGCACATGTGTACCTATGTAACACACCTGCACATTCTACACATGTATCCCAGAACTTAAAGTATAATAAAAAAAAAAAAGGGTGTCCTCAAAAAAAGATACTTCACAAATTTGACATATTGTAGGCATCATCCATGTATCAACTTCTTTATTCGTTAGTTACATCTTATTTTGTTTCTTTTTCAAAATAACCTTGTGCTGGATGCATTATTAGGTAACAACCCTGTGAAGGAGATAGTTGCAAAAACGAATCCTGGTAGAGCTTAGGCAACTCTAGCTACACAACCATTGGGTGGATGGAATGTTTGAATCTAAGTATCTTCAGGAAATTTTGTGATATCTCCACTAGTATTTGTTGCCATTTTTCTCCACTAATTAATAAATCCATAGTTCACAATTTTAGTATTCTTACTTTGATTTCCATTGATCTGAATGCATGTGGCATGCTTTTCTGTGACTGTAGTGTCAAACGTCATTATTCAGTGGGTGTACAGTGAAAAAGCAAACATCAGGCTTTATCGGAAGCAAATTCCTTTCTAGTATTTTCTTTTATTTTTATTTTTATTTTTATTTATTTATTTTTATATATATACTTTTTATTGCATTTTAGGTTTGGGGGTACATGTGAAGAACATGCAAGATTGTTACATAGGTACACACATGGCAGTGTGATTTGCTGCCTTCCTCCCCATCACCTGTATCTGTTATTTCTCCCCATGCTATCCCTCCCCAACTCCCCACCCCCTGCTGTCCCTCCCTCTTTTCCCCCGACAGACCCCAGTGTGATCTAGTATTTTCTTAATGACCCTGCCTTTGATGCAGCTGCTTTTCTGCAGTTTTACATTTTCATGGTAGCAACCCTACTTCTGAAAGGCCATTAAAAAACATTCTGGGCTGGGCACGGTGACTCACGCCTGCAATCCTAGCACTTTGGGAGGCCAAGAGGGGCGGATCACCTGAGGTCAGGAGTTTGAGACCAGCCTGGCCAACATGGTGAAACTCTGTCTCTACTAAAAATACCAAAAATTAGCCGGGCGTAATGGCAGGGGCCTGTAATCCCAGCTACTCAGGACGCTGAAACAGGAGAATCACTTGCACCCGGGAGGCGGAGGTTGCAATGAGCTGAGATTGTGCCATTGTACTCCAGCGAGGGCAACAAGAGCGAAACTTTGTCTCAAACAAACGAACAAAAAAACAAAAAAACAACATTCTGAATCCTCTGCCATAAAGGCAACCTATTATTGAGCACATGATTGCTTTTATGACAATATGATGTTATCATAAGAGGGACAGATGTTGACTGCAAGTCATACTCTGTCATGAAGAGAAAATTCAACATTTCAGAACAAGGGACAAAGAACTTAAGAAAGAGTATCATTAAAAATTCTGCATCGTGTTTCCCTATCACGCTTTTTGATATTCACATCATGATTTTCTTTGACTCTGAATCTGCCTTGTCATTCTGGGATGTGGGTGGACTTATCAGGTACTAGCCAGAATATGGATAAGGTATACAGGTCCCAAGAGATCAAGTTAAGGGCCCAGTTTACTGAAACTGCAGGGAATTGGAAGACCAGAAGTCAAAGACCAAAAGAGAGGCAAGAAAATAGTAGATTACCTGCTAAAAAATGATTTAAAGTCTAAAAACTCAGAGACCCCAATGATGGTAGGGGCAGAACAGAGAACTGTGGAGAGAGAAGTATTGGGAGTATAATAGTTAGATTTTGACTGTGAAGAAAACAAAAGTTTTTATTCTAAGGGTTTGGGTCTCTGAAAATTCTGCAATACCGAGAAAGCCGAGTGAGTCTGGTTCTACCTGAGTCTTGGCTTTTTCCTCTATGAACTCTCAGCACTTACACACAGGTTGGTCTTCTTCAGACCAAGTGTGGTTAGGGAACCACACTTTTCTAACTTTACTCTCTTCACTTCCTCTTGGCTGTCTCATTGTATCCCACAATTATAATTGCCCACAGTTCTGTGAAATCTGTCCCTAGTCAAGATTTCTTCAATTCTAGATCCATGCAGAAAATGGTCTACTGGGCATGCATGTATGGATACCCAATTAGCACGTTAAAGGCATAATGATCCTTTCTCTGAAAATACTCTTGTGTGTTCCTTTGCTGTACCTGTAACTGTTTTATTTTTTTATATATATAATGCTTTTCTGTGGTCCCTGGATTTTCTCTGGCTGCTTCTTTTTTATGGACTGTCTTACATTTTTTCTGAGCCAGTTCTCCTTTTAAATTCCTTTTTATAGTTACAGAATCAGCCTTAGTGTTACATCTCATTTGAAGTGTTTCTTCACCATCTCAGTTATAATTAAACATTAACTTCTCTATCCTTTCTCAATATATATCTTATCCATTCTTCCATCAGTGCTTCATAGTATATTCATATGTATCTGCTTATAGGCCTGTTTCCTCTATTAGTCTTTACATTCTTTTAAAAGCAAGAACTATTATATGTCTTACTTACCTAATGTGGATGCAGTTGCTTCATATAAAAAAAAATCCAAGTAAAATCAGACATTTATGTGTGTTGGAGGTGGAGTAGTGGGGAGGGATGTACATTTATGCCTGTTTTTCACAAATACAAGGGAGGGGAATGTGGCTTTTTGCATAGAGGATACAGAATTACAGATGATTTTGTAGATTACTTGTTTTTTTAATATCTCTTTCTTCATTTCCATCTTTATTTCTCAGTATCTCTTAGATCTCTTTGTTTGAATTTACCCTTAGTGATATCTCTCTCTAGGAATGGTAAAATATCTTCTGGTAGCCCTGGGCTCATGTAATCTTTACAACTTTAATCACAGAGGAAGAGATAGGCCTTTTCCTTCCAAATGTTTTCAGAGCAAATCTTGTGGAGACATTCTGATTGGCCAGGGCCAGGCTCTAAGTCTACTCCCAAAGCTAGGGTGTGTGTTGCCTTATTTCATAGCTCCCCTGAACTGTGTAGGTTGGAAGAGTGGCGGTTTCCTTAAGAAAGATGAATTGAGCAAACGACTTAAGGTCACTACACAAGAAAATAGAAAATACACTGTATACAAGGAATACAAGAGCAATGATTTGTTGGTTGAATACATAATCAAATATAAATAAATTTTAGTTCACTATGGAGAAGCAGATGGGTTAAGAAATAATTACCAAAATGGAAAAGGAAAAAGAAGTACTTGGTGGTGATTAGATACAGCCTGTGAGTTGCACTGTTATTATATTATTATTGCTAAATTCAGTTTTTTTTAGCATATGATAAAGTTGTGCAATCATCACCACTATTTCTAATATATATATATATTTTTTGAGACAAGAGTTGTTCAATTTTACATGAGCAACTCTGGAGTTGCAGGTTGGAGTGCAGTGGTGCAATCTCGGCTTATTGCAACCTCTGCCTCCCAGGTTCAAGTGATTCTCCTGCCTCAGCCTCCAGAGTAGCTGGGATTACAGGCACGCCCCACCATACCCAGCTAATTTTTGTATTTTTGGTAGAGACGGAGTTTTGCCATGTTGGCCAGGCTGATCTCGAATTCCTGCCCTTAGGTACTCTGCCTCAAGTGATGTCAGCCTCTCAAAGTGCTGGGATTACAGGCGTGAGCCACCACACTTGGCCTACTTCCAGTACATTTGGTCACCTGTAAAAGAAACCCCATACCCATTAGCAGGATACACGTTTTCTACTGAGATCTTATGGTGCGTGCTCGGCTATACTGTACCACCAGAAATTGGATAGTGCAAGAATGAGACATTATTAATCAAAATAAATTGAAAAAATGGAATGTTTTGGTTGCTTGTGCCCTATTCCTGTCTTGGTCATGTGGGATGGTCTGATGAATAATTGTTTCCACAGAAAGTTGATTAACCGTGATAAAATTGAAGAGGTCCTCATTTCTCTTTTGAATACTGACTTCACTTCTCTAGCAACTACCTTTCTGTGCTCTGATGTATTTAAAGTTTATTTCCTTTTCTATTTCTCAGGAAAAATGAAGGAAAAAAGGTGCATTTGAATTACAAATAAATCAACATTTATGTTATGCAAATCAATTTTTAAAATTAGCATATTGCAATAATTTATTCATGTTCTATCACTAATAGCTATAGTTTCAGACAGTGCAAAAGCGTTAAACAGCAGGTTCTTTGGCTGATATGCAGGAAAACATGACAGTAATTCACCCAGAATCTGTTTCTCCAGAAGTGTCACTTCGGAATGTTATTTCAGATTATCACTGTTCTCAGGTTTTTGAGCTGGCCTCTCATGTGGACAAAATCCCGAAACCTGCTTTTCACTTGGCTGCATCTGCCATGACTAAACTCAGGGAAAGTAACTGCTGGAGAAATTAAATTACAGTTTGGAAAACATAAAGAGAAGATAGGGGAGATGAGAACTGCACTTTCAGCACTATCAACACACAGAAGAGGTTTCAACAGCACAGTAATTTAGCCACAGTTCTTTATTTGGTATAGTACTTTCTTTTGAAAATTGGAAACATCAGGAAAATCAACAAGCACTAATTAGATGGTTGGAGGAAAATGAATGTATCTCTAGATACCTAAAAGATCAGGGTGATAAATTGCATAAGATGGAGGACTTGTCATTTCAGTGCCGCCAGGAAGTATCGATAAGGTCTTCAGCAAGCTGGTTGACGTCTTCTGGTCTTACCTTAAAGGGGCAGAGTCATAGAGAAGGAGAATCAGATTTCTCCTATGCTTGTCCAGAAGGAGTCCAAAGACTAACAGTTGGAAGTTATAGGGGATACATAGTTGATGCTCAGCAAGTTTATTACTTTCATTTATAAGGTAACATATAAAGAAGCCCTGCTGGATAGTTACAATTGTTTAATAAAACATAGACTTCTCAATATTGTGAAATATTCAAATAGGGTTCATATGGCTATCAAGCATATATAGGAGAAATTATTTGTATTAAATTTTATTAAAGATGATAGAGATTTAATAATTAATCTTAGAGCCACTATTGAAAAATTTTAACTGTAAAATGACCACAGACAATAATTATTGAAAGAGTATCTATAAATATGCAAATAGGCTTTTCAGATGAAGAGGGTCTTATGTTTTCATTAATAAGTCAGATGTTACTTAGTGCCTACACACAACAGTCATACTCCCGCAAAATAGCCTGGAAAATGAAACCCAGCATTCTTTAGAGCCCGGGCAAGCAAGAGCTTCAGCCTGATTTCTCTAAGACAGTCATGTCAATTCCATGCCCCCTGGTGGTACCTAGGTTACTAATGGCATAAGATGCCATCTGTCTAATGTGATCTGAAGAGAACTTATCTAGAAAGAAGTATTGCTGTTGCAATGGAACATGAGAAGAGGCAATACACTCTTCTATGTTTACTTTTGATTATATTATAAATGGGTGAGGCATTGAAGCCTGAAGCCTGCTGTAGCCAAACTCCTAAGATGTGGGTCTATCACATGAGAATGAAGAACAAAAGATGATACAGTGCCTGGTTTTTGAGGATATCACTGGCAACTTAATTAACCCACTCTAGTAACAGATTGATTTTAGATTTCTTTTTATGCCATGGAAAGAGAGAGAGAGAGAGAGAGAGAGAGAGAGAGAGAGAGAGCAAGAGTGAGGAGAGTTAATGAGAGAGAGAAGCGGTGAGAGAGAGAGAGAGAGAGAAAGGATGGTAAGGCTACTGAAGGTCTTGGAGACTCTACTGAATGTTCTCTATAGTTCTATCCTGCTCTAAAAGTCAATGATTTTCATTTGCTTTGTCCATTTCACAGAGCCATGATAATAAAATAAAATATTTTTAGGGGACATTGCATTGAAATGGATAAAACACAATGCAGTTATCAGGAACTATTAGTGTTTGTTGGTAAGACTAAAATATAGCCCACAGTTCCCAAGTTGACAGGTATTTATGGATTTTTGAAAAATTCAGATAAAAAATGCAGATATACATGAAATACACAATGAATAGAAGTTGACATGGCTATATTAGGAAGAACTATATTTGATAATGAAGAGGTAAAATCTTTATCTGGAAAGGAAAGAAATAATATGAAAAAAAAATTTCATGAAGGTAGATTATCCTGTAACTGAAAGAACTAGGATACCTATTGAGATTTGACAAATATGAGAATAAAGACACCAGAAATTCCATAACAAATGAAAAAGAAAACAAAAACAAAAAAACCTTGCACCATGTTTATGACTGCGACGTTCCTCTAAGGATGTTCTCTCTCACAGCCCTGTTTTTTTCTTCACAAGTTGAAGTGGATTCTAAAACAATTCTTAGCTTTCCAAATCCAATAAAATGAAATGAAATCATCTCTGATGTTTGTAGGTGCCAGGTTAGCCAACATCTGTTGACTTCTCCATCTGCTTCTATGCTTTTTTTTTCTGTTGCATTAAAAACACATTTTTTATACTCTTTGCTCTGAAAGTTTCTGTCAAGCATGTATATATGTATGTATAAATATACACATATACACGTGTAAGTATACAAGTGTGTGCATGCACATATGTGTGTCTCTGTGTATGCATCTGTATGTGTGTCTGTGTGTGTGTGTGAATGTGTATGTGTGCACATGTGTGTTTATGTACATGCTTTCATGTACATGTGTATGTGTTTGTATGTCTGTGTTTATGTGTGTGCACATATGTGCTTATGTGTACGTGTATGCATGTGTGTATCTGTGGGTATGCATCTGTATGTATACCTGTGTGTATGCATGTGTGTGCACATGTGCATACACGTGTGTCCCTGGGTGTGTGTCTGTATGTGTGTGAATGCATATGCCTATGCATGTGTGTATGCACATATGTGTATGTATCTGTTTGTATATCTGTGTGTATGCATGTGTGCGTGCAGGTGTGTATATGCACATGTGTGTTTGTGTCTCTGTGTGCATGCACATGTGTGCACACGTGTATGCACTCACATGTGTGCACACACGTGTATGCACTCACATGTGTGCGCACACGTGTATGCACTCACATGTGTGCGCACACGTGTATGCACTCACATGTGTGCGCACACGTGTATGCACTCACATGTGTGCGCACACGTGTATGCACACACATGTGTGCGCACACGTGTATGCACTCACATGTGTGTGCACACATGTGTATGCATATGTGTGCGTCTGTGTATGTGTGTGTATGCATGTGTGTGCATGTTTGTGTGCACGTCTGTGCAGATGTGTGTCTCTGTATTAGTGTGTCTCTGTGTTCATGTGTCTGTGTGTGTATGTGTGGGTGTCTGTGTATGCATGTATGTATGTGTGTGTGTGTGTGTGTGTGTGTGCCTCCCCTGCTTATTTCTAGTTATTCTGCCCTTTCCTTGCAGTTGTTCCTAGGCAGCAACAGGAAGAGACAGAGCCCATGTAATGCAGTTTCTATCTTGACCAATTTTAAATAGTGACAGAAGTACAGTTGCACTGAAAATATTATGTTGGCAAGATAAAGAGATGGTTAATAAGATGCTAATAAAAAATCATCTGAAGTGTAGAACAATGAAATGGTAGTGCATTGTGTCCTCACCCAGAGTTGATTGGCCTGTATTTCAAAAATTCATGAGTTAAAAACTAAAAGAGGTGTGGGGGGCAGGTACTGTCAGCATCTAATACTTTTCAAAGAAATTTTCTGAGGCTTAGAAGATTGAAAATGTGCCTCAGAGTTGAATGCTTTATGTGACAAGATGTAGAGTTTATGATGCAGAAAGGGCACAAGCCACCGTTGAATAAAAGCTGTATTGTAGTCTATTGAAAATACAGTGATAGAACATTCATTCGTGCAACTAAGATGTAGATGCCTCTATTCCAGGCATGGGGCTAAGTATTAACATGTACAGTTAACATCTGCTCAGTACACGTGATGCCACATCTACCATTTCAGCACAGATAATTTCATAAAAATAATTGTAAAATAAGTGTTAATGAAAAGACAGAAAAACAATAGGGCACTTGGACCGAATGCAGGGAGCAACCATAGGAAACAGTTAGTACTCTTAGGGTTGAGGAACAAAGGACTGAAGTTGAAATTACTGAAGCGTGGATGATTGGAGGTGGGACACTGGAATTGAAACTGACCTCGAGGAGGGGTCGCGGCTCTGTGGATAGTGTCTCCACAGAAGGCACAAAGTCTACATGGGTTAGAAAAATTTCAATCTAAAATTAATTGTTTCTAGCAAAATGAATAGCCTTTATCCTGTTGAAGAAAATTTGTTAGGGTTTGATTCAAAAAGGCACTGCCAACAAAAAAGGAATAGGAAAGAAACAGGAAGGAATTTGTCCCACTTGCCCTGTCTCCCTCCACCACCCTCTCCAGACTGAGGGCCTGACAGTGAGCTAGTGGACCAGGGAAGTTCCTCTTGAGGTGCCACACAGCGGATTGTGGAAGGCAGGATTTGTTTGAACTGAGAGGCCATATCTTAGTAACTGGCACAGGAAGTAATAAAGGCTTATGAGAGATTTACCTTGTTCTCAAGGAATTTTCATTTTAGTAGGGGAGAGAAATATTTTAGTAGGGGTGATCAACTACTTGTAAAAGAAAGAGGTGACCTCTCTTGAATTATGAATTTTAAAATATATGCAAGATTACTAATAATGATAATATTGATATTGGTGTATTTCTTTTAAATGAAAAAAATATGATAATACAGTTATCATGGAGGCTAACATTAGAATAGACTTTAAGAAACAATTTGACTCTGCTCCAAATCTTCATCTAGGTAAGGTATTTTTGAAATGATTTTGGCTTGGATGCAGATGTGAGAGTGCCTAGGGTCTTTTGTTTTGTTTTCTGAGATGGAATCTCACTTTGTCGCCAGGCTGGAGTACAGTGGTGCAATTTCGGCTCACTGCAACCTCCGCCTCCTGGGTTCAAATGATTCTTCTGCTTCAGGCCCCTCCTCCGCCCCGCTCCGCCCCAGTAGCTGGGACTACAGGTGCGCGCAACCATGCCCAGCTAATTTTTGTATTTTTAGTCGAGACGGGGTTTCACCATGTTGGCCAGGATGGTCTCGATCTCTTGACCTCATGATCCACCCACATCAGCCTCCAAAAGTACTGGGGTTACAGGCGCGAGCCACTGCGCCCGGCCGCCTAGGGTCTCTTAGTTGGCATACTGGGGAAGGCAAATCTCTGCCTTCTAGCAGAAAATTATAACTACCTCTCCACCTTGTGACCTCTGAAGACATATACAAAATAATGACCTTATTTCACATTTTCATTTAAAAATCATTGATTCTTCTAAATATGTCTAATACAGTGCTGTATTGTATGAGTGGCAGTAATATATTACCTGAGTGGCATTGATTATCCTAAATATTTCCAATGTAGTGCTTTATTACATGAGTGCTGTATTACATGTTGTCAGCTGGACAGCCAAGAGCTGCTTATTTTTAAATCTTTAGATTTGTCTTTGATGATATTCCTGTAAGTGCCAATCTGCCTTACCAGTACGTGACTCTGATCTGTCATCTTCTCTTTAACATAAATCTGCCTATATCTGAAGGAAAGCTACAGAAAGTACACATAAATATATGTATCATACTTTTATAAAGGTAAACCTTAGAATGTTTTATCATAAAGCATTAATTGCTGATGAGTACATATGTGTGTGTATATATAAATATAAAATTACGATATGGTGGAGAGCTAGTGTTCCATGTCTTTTTCCTTTTGCAGAATGTATCACGGTTCCTTGAATATTGTACTATGTATAATCATGCATCACATAAGAACATTTTGGTTAATGACAGACCACACATAAAATGATGTTTCCATAAGATTATAATAAGGGATTTTTCCTGCACCTTTTGTATACTTAGGTATGTTTAGATACACAAATATTTACCACTGTGTTACAATTGCCTACAGTTAGTACCGTCACATGCTGTTCAGGTTTGCAGCCTAGAAACAAAAGGTTATATTATATAGCCTAGGCATGTAGTCGACTATGACATCTAGGTTACGTAAATGCACTTTATGATGTTTGCACAATGACAAAATCACCTAACAATTCATCTATCAGAATGTACATTCATTGCTAAATAATACCTGTCTGTATTTGAGAGGCAGTGAGGCACTGTGCTTACAGGCATTGAAGTAAAGTTACAATGTCATTTGCTGGGTATATGCCCTGTAGAGAGGACATTTCCTGTCACAGCTGGAGTATGAATTTCAGCAATTTTAACTTTAATGTAAAACCTGGTAAGTTATGTTGTGATACTGTAATGACATTGTGCTTACAGTCTGGTGGCACCAGACACCTAGCAGGATTGTAAGAACTCACTAGCTCTTGTAAGATATGCCAACTGACCAAACAACAACTATAGTATATAAACATCATATAAAGATGTGAATTCTAGTCAGTTCTTTGTATAGTTGATTAATACGTGCATATTTACTCAATTTCAATTATAATGTAGATGTTTACTGTTCCTCAAAAATTTTCAGATGAATAGATCTCTTCTGTAATCAAAGTAAAGTTGGATTCTTACCTTTCTGTTACTTTATAAATTCTTTTCTGGGTTCTGAGCATCCATTTGGAATTAGAATTCAAACCTCTCACAAAAACAACAAAATAATAACACACAACAATTGGGAATTGATCAAATGCCCTTGAAGAAAAAGATGGACTCCCGTTAAACGACTCTGTTCTAACATCCACATCTGTGATTAGGTCTGTGGGAGCCAGGGAGCATAGACACTCCAGGAGGCTGCTCAGGACTCTGGCTTGTAGATATTTGCTGTGGCTCTGAAAAGAATAGTTTGTATCTGTTTCTGAGATGTGGAGGCACTCTCAAAAGGGGCTGCACATATTCTTAGCTGAGGAAAGAAAAATAGGACAACTGGACAAATATTCTACAAGAAAGCTTTAATGACTCTAAAATAATAGGGCCAGCAAGACCATGTAATGCTTACTGTGTCGCAGGAACTATTCTAAGAACTTTATATATATATTTTAACTCATTTTTATCCTCATAACAATCCCATGAGATTGGTGTTATCATTCTCATTTTACAGATGAGGGAACAGAGACCCAGAGGTTAAAATACACAGCTGTAAGACCAGAGCCATGACTAAAACCCAAGAAATTTGGCTCTAGCTTTTATGTGCTTAACCATATATAATATTGTTTTTCAGATACCAGAAAAGCACAAGGTAGAGGTATTTCCTATTTTTCAGGCTCTATGCCAATTTTTCTCATATATTATTCATTTTCTGACAAATAAGACACTATAATCAAACAGTATAGGTAGTATTATCATCTCCACTTTGCAGATGGAGAAATGGAAGAACAGAGAGGTGAAGTTATATTCCCAAGCTTACAGGACTAGCAAATGTGGAACATCAAGCTGTATCCCTATGTTTAACAAATATTGAATCAGAATTTCTAGCGGTGACTCTTTGGGAATTGCCATTTTCTTAAGCATTCTGAGCAATTTTTGCAGCTACTAACATTTGAGAATCACTGCCATAGGGGCCAAGATTTTTCAAAGTTAGAATTGATACTGATTCTTATACTTTATGTTAGGATAGCACTATTTACATGTGTAGAGCACTTTTAATCAATTGATTAATTCAAAAGCTTTTGAATGAACATCTGCCATCTGTCAAATGCTCAGCTAAACTCCTGAGCTAGAAAGTTGAATTAGAAATTGTTCTTGTTCTCAAGGTTATTAGAAAATAATAAGAGAGGAAGACAGAACAATATGTAATATAATATAATACAGAAAATATTATAACAGAGATTTGATTAAAATGCCAGGTGATAAGATAGAAGGAAATACTAATTCTTCCAGGATGAGTCCGGGAACATGCACAGAGAAGACAACTATTTAACTGGATCTTGAATTTGTAGAAATTAGCAAGTGAATAAAGGGCTTTCTAGGGAGAGTGGAATGCAAGGGCAAAGTATGGGACTATGAAAGAATGTAGCATGTTTAAGTTTCTTTGAGATTACCAAAGAAGACAGATGCATAGGTATGTGTTTGAGAGTGGCAGAGGATGGAAGTCAGGTGGACGTGGGAGAATGAAAGCATGTTTTGAGAGACCGTTATGTACATTTTATACCAGCTAGGCAATTTTGTGCTGCAAATAATTGCAAATGCAACTGAAACTGGCCTAATGATTTAAAGGTAAAGGTATTTATTATTTCACAAATTTGGAAATTCCATGTAAGTGCTAATTGATTTCAAGGCTGAATAATGTCATCAAGGTCTCAGTTTCTGTCTCGTTTCTCTTTTGCCAGTGTTTGCTTCATACTAAGATCAATTTCCTTCTCTTGTTCATATTGAAACACAGTGTTGCAATCTTCTATACAGTAGTAAAGTGAGTACATTTATCTTGTCAAGCTAGGTAAGCATCCTAAAATTCATATGTATTAGGTTGTTTATTACACATTGTATTACTTAGCTATTGCTGAGTAACAAATAACCTCAAACCTTTCAGTTTCAAACAATAAACATATTTTATCCCACACTGGTTCTGTGAGTCGGGAATTTGTGAGTGGCTCAGATGAGAGGTTCTTACTTGGGGTTTCTCATGAAGTTGCATCTACCATGTTAGATGAAGCCGCAGTTATGTGAAGACCTACTGCAGGTGGAGGATCAGTTTCTAAGATGGGTCACATGGCTTGCAAATTGATGCAGGCTGTAGACAGGAGGCCTCATCTTTCTGTACGGCTGCCCAAATGTTCTTCTGATATGGCGGCTATCTTCCCACAGATTAAGTGAGGCAAGAGAGAACAAGGCAGAAGCCACAATATCTTTTATTACCTTGCCTCCAAAGTCACATTCTGTCATTTCTGCAATATCCTATTGGTTACACAGTCAGCTCCCTTCACTGAGAGACAGGATTACACAGAGGAATGAATATCACGAGGCAAAAATCACTGGGAAACAATTTGGGGGCTTTACCTTTTTCTGGATTTTCTTGACTATTTAATTAAGCATATGCAAGGAGCTGAGCCTTGGATTCCCACACAGATGCAATTCTAAAATGGCAGCTTCAGCAACTATGAGACAACAAGGAACATCCCTTCCCTCTCCGCCTGATTACTCGTATGTCTGCCCACAAAGACTACCACTGCCTGAAAATCACAAGAAAGAATAAGCAGTAAAGAATCACACCCTATAGGATGTAATCTTGAGTATTAAAACGCCTTAAAAAATAGCAATGGGGAAAAGTACCGCAATGGTACTTGCTAAGAATGATGGCTTTCAATTTCTTCTGTATTCATCCTTTCAGAGAAAGATACAACATATGTAGGAGCAGATTAGAGATTGCTTAACACAACTGCACCAGACAAATGCCTGCAACACACTACAAACACCACATCAGCTTGTTCTTTTACCAGGGAAATGTAACGGTTACTCTTCTCAAACTGGAGAAAAGGTTTGCTAGGTTTGGATTCTAAATATGTTTCTGTTCCAGAAACAAAGGCCTCTGTAAAATGATACTAGCAAATGTTTCCCACACTCTCACTCTAGCCTTGTGCTGTTTATCGTTTGTTAATACGTTACATAGCTGTTAGAGACAGAGTTTTGAAATAAAGACTAGAAACTTTTAAAATTATAACAGCAATACATACTTTTTTAAGAAAACTCAAAAAGGCAAAAAAGAAAAGAAAAACCATTGCTAATATTTTGGTCTGTAACATGTCAGTGTTTGTTTTGTGAAATATATGTATGAATGTTTGAATATCGAATGAATCTTGTAATCTACTTTCACTTAGCTATTTGCAAACGCCTTCTCATGTCTTGAAACATATTTTTTGAAATTATTATATTATTATTCAAGACAGAGTCTCACTCTGTTGCCCAGGCTGGAGTGTAGAGGCAGTAGCATGATCTCGGCTCACTGCAACCTCTGCTTCCTGAGTTCAAGTGATTCTCCCACCTCAGGCCCCCAGGTGGTTGAGATTACAGGTGGGAGCCACCATGCCTGGCTAATTTTTGTATTTTTTGTAGAGACAGGGTTTCACTATGTTGCCCAGGCTGGTATTGAACTCCTGAGGTCAAGTGATCCACCTGCCTCAGTCTCCCAAAGTGCTAGGATTGTAGGCGTAAGCCACCATGCCCGGCCTTGTGAAATTGTTTTAACAACAACATTGCGTGATGTCGTGGATAGACCACAGTTAATTTTACCAATTTTCTATTACCAGGCATTTAGGCTTTTTCCAGGTTTTTATTATTACATACCAAAGCATTACTGTGGATAAATCTCTGTACATGAACTTAATCTTTTTTCTTAGGTAAATTCCTAAGATTTTTTTTGAAAGATACTTAATACATGTGCTTAATTGTCCTTGAAGATTATTTTTATCAGATCCACACATGGCTCCAGGCATTATCATTTATCAATGACACCAAACTTACAAAAAGGTCCTTTGTTTTTATTTTAATACCTTTAATTATTAGTAAACCTATATAATTTTCATATAATTACTATATACTTGCCTTTCTAATTCCAGTATTGCTTATTCATATGCACATCCTTACTTCTTTATCTATTGAACTGTTAATTACGTTTTTAGTTCTTATTTAGTTGGAAGAGCACATTTTATTAAGATACTAAGTGCTTTTGCCATTCACTGATCAAGCATTCTTTTTTTGTAATTATGAAGTATTTATTAAAGACACATTTAATTCTAATTTGTCATAATGTATTCATCAGTATTTTCCATGGTGATAATTTTGTTCTTGGTCACATATATAGTTAGCTAAGTTTTCAACTAGATCAGTTACATTTATCTATTTCTTCATACTTATTCAGCTGGAATTTATTTGGTGTACAATGTGAGTTAAGGACTTGTATATTTTTCCAAAACAGATAAATTTACAGTGTGTGGAAAAGTAAATTGTATCATCTTAATTTTTTTTTGGTATTAGAAGTGTTTTGAGCCATTAATCCTGCTTCTCTGGCTTCTTACCCTTTGACCATTGTAATCCTATCTCAATAACTTTATTTTAGGAAAATAATGGATCCAACCAAGGTGCACATATGAGATATTCTACATAACAGAATTTATTAATAAAAAAATTAGAAGTAACCCAAATGTTCAATAATAACATTAAATAAATGGTTAATAGAAAAAAATGTAACTACTGAAATCAAGTATGTGAATAACATTTGATTATTTTGAAAAAGATGCTCAAGATATAATCTTAAGTAGAAATAGTAGACTACAGAAGTTCATACACAGCACAATTGGTCTTCCATGGATTATGTTCAAACTATATTTTATTTGAAATATGTCCTGTGATTTTCAGTTTTTAAACATGAATATGAATAGCTATATTACATTTATACACATCAATGATTTTTGAAGGATAAACATGTGATGATAAAATTAAAGGGAAATGACTTTTTTCCTTGGACATAATTTTTTATGATGAATTATAAACCTGTTTCTGATTTTAGGCAGCCTCAAGTGTACAGACTTAGGTTTAGTCATCGCAATTGGCAACCAAGCATGAGTGTCTCATAATTATAATAACAAGCATTTACTGACTCATTAATATTCATGATGAAATACAGTCAGTAGTAATTTAAGAAATGATTACTTGAAGCTGCTTCAAGCGACAACACCACAGCAAAGGTTTTTACATTGAAAGCATCTCAAAAAA
Source organism: Alouatta palliata (assembly GCA_004027835.1). Taxonomy (NCBI): domain Eukaryota; kingdom Metazoa; phylum Chordata; class Mammalia; order Primates; family Atelidae; genus Alouatta; species Alouatta palliata. The sequence continues at coordinate 19,554 of PVKV010019586.1, read as the reverse complement.
TAGTAAAATCTGATAGCACGAGAAGGTAGGAAGATGAGTCTCATGCTCAAATACATTCTACAATTGCATTAATACCGTCTCTGATATTTCAGGATTGATTGCCTTTCACGGAAAAATTATTTTTTTCTGAAGCTACTTTTAAATATTATTTCAATCGCTTGTCTTTTTGTGTACTCAAAATTATATATATTATGTAAAATCATTTATGTATTTGCAATCAAATCAAACTTTCAGACTCATATTTGTATGGCACAAAGACCTACACAAATTAGTTACATTGTAAATAGTGTGGAGTTAGACTAAAGGTTTATGACTATTTTCAGAACCAGATTTAGCAGCAAGCAATCCGTGCAGTCAGTTATACAAGGTTAGAACGGCCCCATCCTTGGTCATACTGTTTCAGATGTGGTTTGGCTGTGTCTCCACCCAAATCTCATCTTGAATCCCCACATGTTGCAGAAGGGACCCCATGGGAGGTAACTGAATCATGAGGCAGGTCTTTCCCATGCTGTTCTTGTGATAGTGAATAAGTTGCATGAGATCTGATGGTTGTATAAGAAGGAGTTTCCCTGAACAAGCTCTCTCTTTTTGCCTGCTGCCATACACGTAAGATGTAACTTGTTCCTCTTTCTCTTCCACCATGATTGTGAGGCCCCCCAACCATGTGGAACAGTGAGTTCATTACATTTCTTTCTTTTGTAAATTGCCCAATTTTGAGTATGTCCTTATTAGCAGTGTGAAAATAGACTAATACAGTTTCCATCTTGAAATGTTTAATAATTTTTGAAAGAGGGCTCAGCAGCTTAATTCTATAAACTATGAAGTAAATATTGGTGGTATTAGCTATAAATTATTTGAAGCAAGCAACAATAATACCAAAACAGCAATTGAAGTCAGGTAGTGTGATGCCTCCAGCTTTGTTCTTTTTGCTTAGGATTGCCTTGGCTATTCAGACTATTTTTTGGTTCCATATGAATTTTAAAATACTATTTACTAGTTCTGTGAAGAATGTCAATAGTAGTTTAATGGGAAAAGCATTGAATACATAAACTGCTTTGGGAAGTATGACCATTTTAATGATAGAGATTCTTTTTATCCATGAGCGTGGAATGTTTTTCCATTTGTTTGTGTCATCTGTTATTTCTTTGAGAAGTGGTTTGTGGCTCTCCTTGTAGAGATCTTTTACTTCCTTTGTTAGCTGTATTTCTAGATGTTTTTATTCTTTTTGTGGTAATTGTGAATGGGAGTTAATTAGTGATTTGACTCTCTGTTGCCAGTTGTTGGTGCCAGCATTTTTTGTACATTGATTTTGTATCCTGAGACTTTGCTGAAGTTGCTTAACAGCTTAAGAAGCTTTTATGGGTTTTTCTAGATATAGGATCATGTCATCTGAAAACAGGGATAGTTTGACTCCTTTTCTTCCTTTTTGAAACTTTATTTCTTTCTCTTGTCTGATTGCTGTGTCCAGAACTTCACACACTATGTTGAATAGGAATAGTGAGAGAGGGCCTCCTTGTCTTGCATTGGTTTTCAAGGGGAATAATTCCAGATTTTGCCCATGCAGTATGATATGGGCTGTGGGTTTGTCATAGATGGCTCTTAGTATTTTGAGGTATGTTTCTTCAGTATCTAGCTTATTGAAAATTTTTAACATGAAAGGATATTGAATTTTATTGAAAGCCTTTTCTGCATCTATTGAGCTACTCATGGATACAGTAACCAAAACAGCATGGATCCTCATACAAGAATAGACACATAAACCAGTGGAACAGAATAGAGAACACAGAAATAAGACTACAATGAACTTGATAAAAAGAATCAATGGGGAAAGGATTCCCTGATATCAATAAATGACGCTGGGATAACTGGTTAGTCATATGTAGAAAATTGAAACTGGACCCCTTCCTTACACCATAAGCAAAAAGTAATTCAAGACGGATTAAGGAAATAAATGTAAAATCCAAAACTACAAAAATCCTGGAAGACAACCTAGGCAATACCATTCATTACACAAGCATGGGAAAATATTTCATGATGAAGATGCCAAAAGTAATTGCAACAAAAGCAAAAATTGAAAAATGGGATCTAATTAAACTAAAGATCTTCTGCACAGCAAAAGAAACTATCAACAGAATGAACAGACCACCTACAGAATGGGAGAACGTTGCCCATCTGACAAAGGCCTAATATCCAGCAAATATAAAAAACCTAAACAAATTTATAAGAAAAATCAAACAACCCAAGTAAAAAGTGGGCAAAGAACAAACACTTTTCAAAAGTAGACATACATGTGGTCAAGCATATTTTAAAAAGCTCAATATCACTGATCATCATCAAAACCACAATGAGATATGATCTCACACCAGTCAGAATGGCTATTATTAAAAAGACAAAAAATAACAGATGCTGGCAAGTTGTGGAGAAAAAGGAACACTTATATACTGTTGGTGGACGTGTAAATTAGTTCAACCATTTTGGAAGACAGTGTGTGTGGTGGTTCCTTAAAGATCTGAAGTCAAAAATATCATTTGACTTAGCAATCCTATTACTGGGTATATACCCAAAGGAGTACAAATCATTCCATATAAAGACAGATGCACAGATGTGTTTATTGCAGCAGTATTCATGATAGAAAAGACATGAAATTAACCTGAAAAGCCCATCAGTGATAGACTGAATAAAGAAAATGTGATACCTTTACACCATAGAATACTATGCAGCCATAAAAATGAGCAAGATTATGTCCTTTACGGGGACATGGGTGGAGCTGAAGGCCCTTATCCTTAGCAAACTAATGCAGGAACAGAAAATCAAATGCCACATCTTCTCACTTATAAGTGGGAGCTAAATGATGAGAATACATGGGGACACAAAGAAGGAAACAACACACACTGGGGCCTGTCAGAGGGTCGAGGGTGGGAGGAGGGAGAGGATCAGGAAAAATCACTAATGGATACTAGGCTTAATACCTGGGTGATGAAATAATCAGTACAACAAACTCCCATGACACATGTTTTCTTATTTGAGAAACCTGTACATGCAACCTTGAACTGGTTAAAAAAAGAAAAGAACAACAATTCAAACTGTCCTAAGCCAAACAAGGACAGTTTTGGAGGGACATAGTTCAGGTGTTTTCAGGGCAAGTGTAATTCCAGGTGATACTCTATTCATGCAAACAAGCATATTAGAAAAGCTGATGGATCAAGGTATGTTACCTCAGTGCCAGCTGTTTTTAGGCTCATCAGCACTCAGGTTTTGGAGCCAAAATGGTTGCCAGCACCTTCTGGACTGTGTCCTCTGTTGTTCTTTTCAGGAAAGAAGACTGTCTTCTTCAAACTTTTAAAACAAAGTTCTGGACTTCATTCTGGTTGGCTTAAGTGAATCAACCTCTATAAAAGAAAAAGAAAGGAAAGAAGAAAGGAAGGGAGGGAGGGAAAGGATGAGAAGGAGGGAAAGAGGTGGAGGAAGGGAGAAAGGAAGGAAGGAAGGAAGGAAGAAAAGTCTATAAGACAAAGCAGGGAATGTAATGATGCTGATTAGCCTAGTGTTGAATAGAGGGTTGCCTCTAAAGACAGCATGGGGCTGGCTTTTCCTGAAACTGCATCACACAGAAATGAATGACATGAGAGCACGTCCACCAAAACAGGAAATGGATACTAGATGGGACAAATTTTTTTGATGACTTTACAGAGAAATTAGAACTTTATTATAAAAATTAAAAAGCATTGTTATTAATTTTATTAGTGACAACTGTTTGAGAGAATGGAAAAGGATATATAAATTATGTCTTCATACGTTTGCTTTAAAGTGCCTGCTGTGTAGTCAAAACTCAAATATTTGATGATTGATTGACCAACACGATTTAATAAGCTAGAATGGGTTAATTTTCCACACAAAATGATACAGTAAGATCAACACAGTCCCTCAGTTGAGAAGAAGATATTCTATTAAAAAGGGTTGGAATAAATACATATAAAGGCTTTGCCAGTGTAATTCAAGGTGTTTAGGATTTGGAGTATCTGTAACACCATGATTGAAGGTGTTCTGGACACTCAATTACTTTGTACAAAGCAATGAGAGGCCATAATGCCAAACTGTTCTTTCTCCTGCAAATTAAAATTAGAGGCAGCTTTTCTTCTTTCAGTGAAACTAAAGTTTGTATCATTTGTAATTCAGGCTAGCAGTATTATTCCCTGACAAGTCTTATTGACTTTCCTTTCCAGTGACATTATTTTAATTAACCACTAGGACAAAGCAAGTTAAATGCAGAATAGAAGAATGGTTTCGTGATGTCAATGTCGTTTCCAAAACACAGTCTGTTTGTTCTCAATGAAGATTATCATTGCCATTTCCCAAATAGTCAATAAATGTCTATTTTTGATCAGACCAGTTCAAACTTACAAGACGATATCCCTAAGTAGAAAATGGTTACATCTTTTAGAAAAATATAATTTTGATTTTGTTAATGAGAAAAATATATACTTTATTTCAATGTCAATATAGTCACTTTACAATAATGTAAGAACACAGATGCAACTGTATAATTACTAAGGTAGAATAGAGAAAAGTATTCCTTCTCAGGCTAAATGATCAAAGTCAGGAGAATGAAATTGATAGGTGAAAAGAGAGAAGTCAATGACCTTTATAACTTTATGTTAGAGAGCAACAGGGAACTTTGGTAGCTATAAGGCAGAGAAATAAGCGTATTTCTCTGCCTTAAACGAGTAAATAAACACTCTAGAAGAAAGGAAATTATTCATCCTACACGCATAGTGAAGAGGAATTCAGATGCTTAATTTTCTGTTTTCAATGCCAACAGTATGCATAAATATTCTCTGATATTTCCTATATGTCCTGTTTTCTTTGTGTTAACTTCACTCAGTTGAAACAAATACTTTCTCTTTGGAGAAGATGGACATCCCAATCTTAAATCATGTTTTTCATCATTTCAAAATTAAAGTCCTGACTTGACCAACAGATGTTTCGGAGTTCGGGATTCCGAGTATGGGAACCAAAAGATGCTTGGCTACTGGGCAAGAACAATGTGTAATTGTATGGGAAAGAAAAACTTTATTCATTTATTCTTTGGTTATTCATTCAACAGCTACTTACAGGACACATGCTATTTGCCAGGCATTGTGCTAAGATACAAGTAAGAGCTTCCATCCCTAAGGAATTTTCAGTTTAAAGAATTAAACAAACATACAAACAAGTGTAAAAACAAATTAAAGATGAAATTAATACAGATTTTAGTGGAAGACAACAGAGGAATTTGGCTTTTATATGTAGAGATAAAGAAAAATGTTCAAGGAGATTCATAATACTTTATTTTTGGGGGGTAGTGTCAAGTAATTAGGAATTTGAAGTAAAGACATTTATCTTTCCTCTTCCAAAGGTGTCTGCTTCTCTCATTATTATTAAGCAACTACTGTGTTAGTGTCAGCCACAGAAAAGCCTTCAGTAAAAGGTTCCAATATCTCTAAAAATATACTTTTATCTCCTAGTGCAGAGGTGGCAGTCATTGAAAGTAGAATGGATAAAGGAATGGATAAATACGTGGAATGCCTTTGCTTTCCAGAAGCTCCGAGCGTCTAAAAGAAGCAGGAATTAGACCTCATCAGATTATGTGATAGGTTGAACTAACTCTAACAGATGACAGGAAAGCTTCACAGAAGACTGTGGATCTTAAAGGATGAGTTTATCAGGTGAAGGGGTAAAGGGCTTTTTCAGGCAGAGGTAATGGGTGTATAGAATCGTGGAGAAGGGACTGTGAGTGTTGGAGGGTTGGTGTGGCAAGATTTAAGAGTTCATGATGGGAGAGGAGTTGGCGATGTGGTTTATCAGGTTAAGATAGAGAAGAGACTTGTTTGCATGCAATACCATGAATAAAATGAACACCATATAGGAGTTTTTAAGGGAGGAGCATTCTTTGGTGTTTTATGGCTTTCATTTGTCAGGCTGTAATTCTGTAACTGTGAAGATTCTACTTCTTCATTCACACGGGTTATCTCATTCCTTTCCTCCATGACAATCTAGTGAAATCATTAAAAAAAAAATCTCCATTTAACTAAGGGATAAACTAAAGATTGGAGAATTTAACAACTTTCCAAATATTACATAACTAGTAAGAGTCAGTAGAGTACAAATCAGCAAAAAGTGACATTTGCCTATGCAAACTTTCACATGTCTGTGGAGCCCTGGGATAGGCCAGTGGAGGCAGATACGTTGTTGATTGAGCTTACGTTTTCTTTCTCTGCATACTGCATTTATAGCTGTCATCACTGTTTTGGCTCAGGATTTTTTTTTTTTTTCTAACAGTTTATAGTATACATCTAATCCAAATCTCACCATGCTGCCTTAGGCCACAGCTCAAGCGGCTTTATCATTTTAAGCAACTAGGTACAATGCTGCTCTGCACAGAGACTAAGCGTTTTCATCTATATTTTAATTTCGTCTCCTTGTAGGTTCCTATGTAATCACCATCTTTTACTGGGTCCATTCACTATTCATTTGTCAATGTGATAAAGTATGCCTAGTGTTTTCCACCTAATCTCAATTTCTCTTACTACTTAGCCACCCACAACAGCTACAGCTATACACAAGAAGTCAAGAATGGCGATGGTTCACTGATTTTTAAATTAATGGGTCCTCACAATGATAATCAAATTAGGAGAATTAGAGAATGAGGGTTTTGTCTTGAGAATTCATTTGCATAGTTGAATGTGTGTGTGTGGGTGTGTGTGTGTAGTGGGTTATTTGAAAGACTTTTATCATTATAAAAATGTAGTCAAAAATATATTTGTTAAGTCTCCCTTCCCCATTTTCAAAGAACAATGTGCATTCTTGAAATACGTATTTTACAGTTTTTCAAGATACTGCAGCAAAGATTTGGTAAGGGTTATCTCCAGGTGAGAGTCAATAAATCGTCAGACTTTAGCAGCTGCCAGATCTCGATTCCTCTTAGAACTCATCTATTAAACACAGCCAGTACCAAAGCAGGGCCTGTGAGGATAAAGGACTCTCAGATCTTTACTAACATACTGTGTTCTAAAACTTCATTCTAACCAAAGATATGTCACTTACAATACTTGTACTTTGTAGCAAGGGCAAAATGCCATTTATTTCAACTCCATTAATTTGTCAAACCTGACAACTTCTGGGCTGTAGTTAACCTTTGAAATTAATAATGATGAACAAATGATAAGAAAAGCATATTTCCAGGGTTTTTATCACATCTTCTTTACAAGATAATGTTTTCAAACAGTTCAAAAGTCTCTATTTACAAAAGGTTTGTTGATTGGAGATTATTATAATTTCTTACTGTCACATTTTCCAAGATAATATTTGATAACACTGAACAAGCAGTTGAAAATCTGAGCTGTGTTGTATACTAGTTGTGTGACTTTGGATAAATCCGTAAATATTCCTGAACATCTATTTCTCTTTCATTTTTAAAGGATATAATGATTTTTACCCACCACAACTTTACCACAATCTTTGTGGCAAAGAATAAATGAAATATTACTTGTGAAAACCTTTGACAACTAAATCATACTAATTAAAGGTAAGATATAAATATGTGACTTCTTTGAGACTCTTCTCAATCAAGAAGAACTAATTGTTCCTGTTTTTTGGTTTCAAAACTTTCTTACCATGACTAGATATTTCTCATTTTCATATTACTGTCAACTTTGTGTATTTTCCTAAGTATTTCAATTTCATCAAGTTGTTGGAGGGCAGAGTCATTGTCTTATTTATTTTGATCCTTAAAAATTAATTCTCTTAGAAGGCACTTGTGATGGTGGATTGGATTGAAGGATTGTATTGTATTGAAGGATGCAAAGTATTGCTCCTAGGTGTGTCTGTGAAGGTGTTGCCAAAGGAGATTGATTCAGTGGACTGGGAAAGGTAGACCCACCCTCAATCTGGGTGAGCACCATCTAATCAGTTGCACCACAGCTAGGATAAAAGCAGGCAGAGGAACTTGGAAGGATTAGACTGGCTGAGTCTTCTGGCCTTCATTTTTCTCCTGCTGGATGCTTCCTGCCCTCGAATATCAGACTCCAAGTTCTTCAGCTTTTGAACTCTTGGACTTACACCAGTGACTTTCCAGGGGCTCTCAGGTCTTCAGCCACTGACTGAAGGCTGCACTGTCAGTTACCCCTGCTTTTGAGGTTTTGGGAACGTCAGCTTGCAGACAGGCTATTGTGGGACTTTGCCATGTGATCATGTGAGTCAATTCTCCTAATAAACTCCCATTCATACATATATAAATTCTATTAGTTTTGTCTCTTTGGAGAACCCTGACTAATACAGCACTGTTATAACAAGAGTGGGTTGTATTAGTCAGGATATTTCAGAAGTCTTTCTGAGAAAACCACCAATGGAATAGCTAGATAGCTAGATAGATGATAGATAGATGATAGATAGATGAAAGGGGACTTATTAGGGGAATTGACTCACATGTTTATGAAGGCTGAAAAGTTCTATGACAGGTTATCTGCAAGCTGGAGACCCTAGGATACTGGCGGCATGGCTCAGACTGAGAGCAAAAACCTCAGAACCAGGGAAGCTAATAGTGTAATTCTCAGTCCAAGGCCAAAGGCTTGAGAATTCATGGGGCTGCTGATATAAGTCTTGGAGTTCAAAGGTTAGAAAGCCTGTAGTTCTGATATTCAAGAGTAGGAGAAGACCATCCTAGCTTCAGGAGAGAGGAAATCACTTTTCCTCTGCCCTTTTGATTCTAGCCAATTGAGCGCTGCTTGCGCACATAGAGGGCAGATATTTCCCACTCAGTCCACTAACTCACACTTAGATGCCTGGAAACACTCTCGCAGATGCACCAGAAACAATTCTTTAACCAGGTCACTAGGTATTCCTTAATCCAGTCAAGTTAACACCTAAATTAACCATCACATGTCATTAGGCAAATGGTAAAGGAGGCCAACTTCATCTTTGATTTTGTTTCATCGGCCTTTAGTTTTTGTACCTGTCTCTGACCCTGTCTTCCATTTCTCTCTCCATTCTGTCTATCTTTATATAGTCAGTCTCTCAGGTAGGTGCTTATTAATTCCAAATAAATTGGTATACAATTTAGGGAGTATTTGCATAGCCGCAAATTTTGAAAAAAGAAAACTGAAGTCCCCCAGATGAACACACGGATATATAGGTTCAGCCAGCATTTTGGGTAGTGAAAGCCAGAAAAGTTATTTTGAACCAAGAAGGCTGAAAATTATACCTAAGATATGTCAGTTTTAAGAACCCTCTTGATTTCTCAGTTATCCTACTCACATATTCATTGCAGCAAACTCTGCATCCAAATATATTTTGTTAAAACCAATTGCAATAATGCAACTAAAATGACCCAAAATGAAGAATTAAAAAGGAAAAAAAAACAGTAATAATGAAGTAGATAATTCTAATTTGAGGATTTTCACTTATTTTTTGGATCTAAAAATCCCACAAATAAGTAGGGAAAATAAAAAAAATTACCTGTTTTTGAGAAATATGTGTGATTAAAAAACATAGAGGCAAGATTTTAAAAGTATGAGCTTTGTAAAATCTGTTTCCAAACATTTCTGCAGTCTGAACCTTTATTACTTACTAAAATAAGTTTGTGAATAATAGTTTGCAAAAAAAGTTCTGACATGCATCACAAAATTGTGATACACACTTCACATTTTCTTTCTCTTTAAAAGGTATAATTATTACTGGTTTAAACGTATCAAAACTGTGAAATTTTATGTTTTGTTATTTTAAAAAGGAAGCATTTCACTCATGTAGAAGCTTTAAAAAATACATTTCACTTGTAAACTGAAGGACATAAAATTTACAAATTCCAGGGAACACATTTTAGCCCATTTCAAATATTAGAACAAGTATGTGAAAGCTTTAGAAAAGTGCTCTACATTTTGACAGATAAGAGATAGCTTAAAGTACCAAAAATGAAAGTGAAAATATCTTTTAATTAGTGCATAATGTGTAATCTGAAAAAATTCAGCACTCACAAAATTTTCATGTTGCATTCTTTATTTTATTTTTAATTTTTATGAGTAATAGTGGATGTACATATTTATGGGGTACATGATATGTTTTGATACATGTATGCAATGCAAAATGAGCACATCTTTAAGAATGAGGTGGCCATCTCTTCAAGCATTTACCATTCAGTTGTAAAAAACTCAAGTTATTTTCAAATGTACAGTTATTATTGACTACACTCACCCTCCTGTCTTGTCAAATAATAGCCTTATTCATTCTTTCTATTCTTTTTCGTACCCATTAACCATCTCCACCTCCCCTGAGCCCCTTACTACCCTTTTCAGCCTTTAGTAATCATCCTTCTACTCGGTATGCTCGTAAGTTTAATTATTTTGATTTTTTGATCCCATAAATAAGTGAAAACAGATGAAGTTTGTCTTTCTGTGCCTGACTTATTTCACTTAACACAATGATTTTCAGTTCTAGCCATGTCGTTGCAAATTACTGGATCTCATTTGTTTTTATGGCTGAATAGTACTCCATGATGTATATGTACCACCTTTCCTTTATTCGTTCATCTGTTCATGGACACACGTTGCTTCCAAATCTTGGCTGTTGTAAACACTGCTGCAACAAACAAGGAGTGTAGATATTCCTTCAATATACTGATTTCCTTTCTTCTGGGTACATACCCAGCAGTGGGATTGCTGGATCATATGGTAGCTCTAATTTGAGTTTTTTGCAGAACCTTCAAAGTCTTATCCATAGTGGTTGTGCTAATTTACATTCCTATCAGTAGCGTACAGGAGTTCCCTTTTCCCCACATCCTCTCTAGCATTTGTTATAGCTTGCCTTTCGGATATAAGGCATTTTGCTTATTTATCTATTTATTTATTTAATTGCATTTTAAGTTCTGGGATACATGTGCGGATCTTGCAGGATTGCTGCATAGATACATACATGCCCTGGTGGTTTGCTGCGTCCATCCTCCTCATTACCTACATCAGGCATTTCTCCCAATGTTATCTCTCCCTGATCTCCCCACCCCCCACTGTACCTCCCCTAGCCCCCCACCCCCGACAGACCCCAGTGTGTGATGTTCCCCTCCCCGTGCCTATGTGTTCTCATTGTTCAACACCTACCTATGAGTGAGAACACACAGTGTTTGGTTTTCTGTTTTTGTGTCAGTTTGCTGAGAATGATGCTTTCCTGATTCTTCCATATCCCTACAAAGGATGTGAACTCATCCTTTTTTATGGCTACATAGTATTCCACGGTGTATATGTGCCACATTTTCTTTATCCAGTCTATCATTGATGGGCATTTGGGTTGGTTCCAGGTCATTGCTATTGTAAACATTGCCACAATGAACATACGTGCATTTTAAATGGGGTGAGACGATATCTCAGTGTAGCTTTGGTTTCCATTTCTCTGATGACCAGTGATGGTGAGCACCTTTTCATATGCCTGTTTTCCATTTGCATGCCTTCTTTTGAGAAATATCTATTCAAATCATTTTCCTATCTTTTGATGGGATTATGAGATTTTTTCCTATAGAGTTGTTTGAGCTCTTTACATATTCTGGTAACTAATCTTTCATCAGATGGATAGTTTGCCAATATTTTATCCCATTGTGTGAAGTTTCTCTTCATTTTGTTGATTGTATCCTTTGCTGTACAGAAACTTTTTAACTTGATGTGATCCTATTTGTCTATTTTTGTTTTAGTTGTCTGTGTTTGTGGGGTATTGCTCCAGAAATTTTTGACCAGACCAATGTCTTAGAGATTTTCCTCAATGTTTTCTTGTAGTAGTTTCATAGTTTGAGGTCTTAGATTTAAGTCTTTAATTGACTTGGATTTTTTTGTGTAGTGAGAGTTAGGGTTCTAGTTTTATTCTTCTGCATATGGATACCTAGTTTCCCCAACACCATTTATTGAAGAGGCTGTCTTTCCCTAGTGTATGTTCTTGGCATCTTTGTTGAAAATGAGTTCACTGTAGGTATGTGGATTTTTTTCTGGGTTCTCTATTCTGTTCCATTGGTCTACGTGTCTATTTTTATGCCAGTACTATGCTGTTTTGGTTACTATAGCGCTGGAGTATGGCTTTTATTATGTTGATGTATGTTCCACCTTTTGAGGGTTTTTATCATGAAAAAATGTTGAATTTATCAAATGCTTTTTCAGCATCAATTGCAATAATCACATGGTTTTTATCCTTCATTTTGCTGATATGATGTATCACATTGATTGATTTGCATATGTTGAACCATACTTGCATCCCAGAAATAAATCCCACTTGGTCATGATAAATGATATTTCTAATGTATTGTTTAATTCAGTTTGCTAGTATTTTGTTGAGGATTTTTGCATCAATATTCATCAGTGATATTGGCCTATAGTTTCTTTTTTTTTTTTTTTTTAATTTGTGTTTTTCTGGTTTTGGTATCAGAGTAGTAATGGCTTTATAGATTGAGTTTGGAAGTATTCTTTTCTCCTCCATTTTTGGAATAGTTTGGGTAGGAATGGTGCTAGTTCTTCTTTAAATGCTTGGTAAAATTCAGCAGTGAAACCAAGTCCTGGGGGTTTCTTTACTGGGAGACTTTTATTATGGCTTTAATTTCATTGGTCTGTTCAGGTTTTAGATTTCTTCGTGGTTCAGTCTTGGTAGGTTATATGTATCTAGGAATCTGTCCATTTCTTTTAGATTTTTCAACTTATTGACATATAGTTGCTCATAGTAGCCACTAATGATCCTTTGAATTTACACAGTATCAGTTGTAATGATTTCTTTTTCATCTTTGATTTAATGTATGTGGATCTTCCCTCTTTTTTTCTTAGTCTGGCCAAAGGTTTGTATACTTTGTTGAACTTTTAAGAAAACCAACTTTATGTTTTATTGATCTTTTGTACTGTTTCCTTCATTTCAATTTTGTTTATTTCTGCTCTGAAATTTAATGTTTCCTTTCTTCTACTAATTTGTGGTTTGGTTTGCTCTTGCTTTTCTTGTTCTTTAAGACGCATCATTAGATTGCATATTTGAAGTTTTTCCTGTTTTTTGATGTAGGCATTCGTAGCTATAAACTTCCCTCTTAGTACTGTGTTTCCTTTATTCAATAGATTTTGGTATCTTGTATTTTCATTATTATGTGTTCCAAGAAATTTTTCAATTTTCTTCTCAATTTCTTCATTGACCTACTAGTCATTGAAGAGCATTTTGTTTAATTTCCATTTTGTATAGTTTATAAAATTCTTCTTGCTATTAATTTCTAGTTTTATTCCATTGTGGTCTGAGAAGATGCTTGATATTATTTTAGTTTTTTGAATGTCTTAAGACTTGTTTTGTGATCTAACATATGGTGTATCTTTGAGAATAATTTATTTGCTGAGGTAAAGAATGTGTATTTGGCAACTCTTGGATGAATGGCTGTAAATATCTATTAGATCCATTTGGTCTATAGTGCAGATTAAGTCTGATGTTTCTTTGCTGATTTTCTGTCTGGAACATTTGTCCAATGCTGAAATTGGGTTGTTGAAGACTCCAGCTATTATTGTACTGGGGCATATGTCTCTCTTTAGCTTTAATAATATTTTCTTTATATATCTGGGTGCTCCAGTGTTGATTGCATATATATTTAAAATATATATACATATATATGTATATATTTAAAATTTAACTTAAATTAAATTATATTCTTTTGCTGAATTAACTCCTTTATCATTTTATAGTGAGTTTTTTGTTTCTTCTTAGAGTTTTTGTCTTGAAATCTATTTTGTCTGAAATATATATAGCAACTTCTGCTTTTTTTTGGTTTTCATTAGAATGGAATCTTTTTCATCCCTTTATTTTCTGTCTATGTGTGTCTTTATAGGTGAAGTGTGTTTCTTTCAGGCAGCAGGTCAATGGGTCTTGTTTCTTCATTCATTCAGTCAGTCTGTGTCTTTTGATTGGAGAGCTTAGTCCATTTACATTCAATATTATTACTGATAGATAAAGACTTCTGCCATTTTATTATTTGTCATCTGGTTGTTTTGTGGTCTCCTGTTTCTTCTTTCTTTCATTCCAGTCTTCCTTTAGTGATGATAATTTTCTCTGGCAATGTGATTTACTTTCTGGCTTTTTTTGTGTGTATCTAGTGTATTTTTTTTTTCGTTTGAGGTTACCATGAGGCTTGAAAATACTATCTGACAACCAATTATTTTAACCTGATAACACCCATATTTGCATAACAAACAAGCAAGAAGAAAACTAATAAAAATTTTATTAATTGCATTCCTCTGCTTTTTAATGTTTAGTTGTTTTTATTTGTATTTTATCATACTATGTCTTCAATAGTTGTTGCTATTGTTTTTGATTGGTTCATCATTCAGTCTTTTCTACTTATGATAAGAGTAGTTTATACACCACAGTTACAATGTTATAATATTCTTTGTTTTTCTGTATATATACAATTACCATAAGTTTTGTATCTTCAGGTGTTTATTTATTGTTCATTAATGTTCTTTCTGGTTGAAGTACTCTCTTCAGTGTTTCTTGTAGGATGGGTTTGGTGTTGATGAAACCCCTCAGCTTTTATGTGTCTGGGAAAGTCTGTTATTTCTCTTCCATGTTTGAAGGTTATTGTCACTGGATATACTATTCTAGGGTAAGTTTGTTTGTTTTTTTACTTCAGCACTTAAAATATGTCGTTATACTCACTCCTAGCCTGTAAGATTTCCACTGCAAAGTCTGCTGCCTGATATATTGGGGTTCCATTGTATGTTATTTGTTTCTTTTCTCTTGTTGGTTTCGGGATTCTTTATCCTTGACCTTTTGGAGTTTAATTATAAAATGCCTCAGGGTAGTCTTCTTTGGGTTAAATTGGCTTGGTGTTCTATAACCTTCTTGTACTTGGATATTAGTATCTTTATCTAGGTTTGGAAAGTTTTCTATTATTATATTTTGAATAAATTTTCTATCCTTATCTCTTTTTCTATCTCCTCTTTAAGGCCAATGGCTCTTAGATTTGCCCCTTTGAGGCACTTTATAGGTCCTGTAGGTGGGCTTTATTGTTTTTTATTATTTTCTCTTTTGTCTCCTCTGGCTGTTTTCAAATAGCCTGTCTTCACACTCATGGATTTTTTCTTTTGCTTGATCAATTCTCCTA
Source organism: Alouatta palliata (assembly GCA_004027835.1). Lineage (NCBI taxonomy): Eukaryota > Metazoa > Chordata > Mammalia > Primates > Atelidae > Alouatta > Alouatta palliata. The sequence continues at coordinate 4,430 of PVKV010019586.1, read as the reverse complement.
CTAAAAGACTCTGATGCATTCTTCAGTATGTCAATTACATTTTTCAGCCCAGATTTTCTACTTAATTCTTTTTAATTATTTTGATCTCTTTGTTAAATTTATCTGATAAAATTCTGAATTCATTCTCTGTGTTATCTTGAGTTTCTGTGAGTTTCCTCAAAACAGCTATTTTGAATTCTCTGTCTAAAAAGTCAGATATCTCTGTTTCTCCAGAATTGGTTTTTGGTGGCTTATTTAGTTCATTTGGTCAGGTCAGATTTTGCTGGGTGGTGTTGAAGCTAGTAGATGTTCTTTGTTGTCTGGGCATTGAAGAGTTTAGGTGTATTGTAGTCTTTACTGTCTGGGCCTATTTGTAGCAGTCTTTCTTGGGAAGACTTTCAGATATTTGAAAGAACTTAGTTGGTTGCAATTTAAGCTTTTTCTGTTTTAGGGGGCACCCCAGGTCCAGTAACACTGGGCTTCTTGCAGACTTGTAAATGTATCGCCTTGATGGTCTTGGTCATGAACTGGGAGAATTCTCTGTATTATCAGGCAGAGAGTCTTTTTTTTTTTTTTTTTTAGAGACGGGGTCTCGCTATGTTGCCCAGGCTGGAGTGCAGTGGCTATTCACAGGCGCGATCCCACTACTGATCAGCACGGGAGTTTTGACCTGCTCCGTTTCCGACCTGGGCTGGTTCACCCCTCCTTAGGCAACCTGGTGGTCCCCCGCTCCCGGGAGGTCACCATATTGATGCCGAACTTAGTGCGGACACCCGATCGGCATAGCGCACTACAGCCCAGAACTCCTGGGCTCAAGCGATCCTCCCACCTCAGCCTCCCGAGTAGCTGGGACTACAGGCACGCGCCACCGCGCCCGGCAGGCAGAGAGTCTTATTGTCTTCCCATACTTTTTCCCAAACATACAGTCTTTGTTCTGAGCCACCTAAAGCTAGGGTGGAGTGATATAGCACCCCATGTGGCCACCATCATTATTTGTGCTCTGGTTCAGAGCTGAAACGAGCACAGTTCTTGATCTTGCCCAAGTTCTACTGTAACTACTCCTGGGCTCTGGAGCTCTTCAATTGGCAAGCGGTAAAGCCAGCCAGGCCTATGTCCTTCTCTTTTGGGACATGAGGTCCCCCAAACCCAAGGTGAGTCCAAAAGTGCTATCTGAGAGTTAGGGAGTAGAGTCAGAAACCTCAGAAATCTACCTGGTGTTCTATTGTATTGCAGCTGAACTGGCACTCAAACTATAAGACACAGTCCTTCACATTCTTCCTCCCCTTTTCAAAGGCAGAGGAGCTCCATCCACCACCACCCCTGGCCACAAGAAATACTGCCAAACTACCAGTCATGTTCCCTTAAGGCCCAAGTTCTTTTAAGTCACCTTGTGGTGAATGCTGCCTGGCCTGGGACTCACCGTTTAGGGCAGTGGGCTCCCCTCTGACCAAGGCTGGCCCAAAAATGCCATCCAAGAGTCAAGTCCTGGAATTAGGGACCTAAGAGCTCGCTTGGTTCCCTACGCCCTTGTGGCAGTGTTGGTTCCTGAAGCTGGCAAGTCTCTCACCAAAACCTTTGATGTAGTCCCTGGGCATCACTGCTGGTTATTCAAGGCCCAACAGCTCTTCAGTTAGTAGGTGATGAATTCTGGCAAGACTGGGTCCTTTCCTTCAAGGGAGTGGGTTCCCTTTTGGCCCCAGATGTGTCTAGAAATGCCATCTGGGACCTAGAACATGGAATGGGGGCCTCATGACTCTGACCAGTGCCCTTTCCTGCCATGGCTAAGCCAGTATCCAAGATGCAAGACAAATTCCATCCCACTCTTGACTCTCCTCTCCTCAAGTGTAAGGAAGGGATCTCTTTTGGAGCTGTAAGCTGTGCATCTTGGGGTTAGCAGAGCAGTGATGCCAGCACTCCCTTGGCTGCATGAACTGGCATCGCAACATTTCACGTGGTTCCTCCACAGTCCACTGTCTCTGGGCTGAGTTCAGCCCTAGGACTTGTCTAAGAGTTGCAGTCTTTATGGCCTACACTGTCTTTTAAGTTTACTCAAAGATCAAGAGCATTTTGGCCCTCAATGGCAAGGTTTGTACGGACTCTGTTTTGGACTGCTGGGATTGGGAATTTCCCTCTGGCTAGTTCTGGTTTAAATGTTCTCTTTGTGTGTGGGCATCAGGTGAGTTTGGTCCAGGTTTTTGTTCTGCTCTAACAGGATAGCACTGAATTCAATGCCTCACCATTGCTGTGTTCTTCTCTCCTAGCACCCAGAGAGGCTCTCTGCACCACACGTCAATGTGGCGGGTACAAGAGGGGTTGCACTGATGATTCAGGACTGTTTTGTCTATTTCTTCAGTGCCTCTTTCAGTGATATGAAGTTAAAACCAGGTGCTGTGAGTGCTCAGGTGATTTTTCTTAAGAAGGTGTTTTCTCTGTGTAGATAGTTGTTAATTTGGTGTCCTGTTGTGGGGACAATTGGTGTAGCCTTCTATTCTGCTGTCTTGCTCCTCTTCTTTCACTGCACTTTATTTTTAAAGCACATCTCTTTTTAACATTTTCAATTCACTTTTCATCACTGTGAGCTCTGTCACCTCACAGTCAAAATGGTTCCCAAAAATACAAGTTGGATCTATTTGCAATTTGACACCTAATCAATGTATTTACACAATGTCCATCTACGTCATCACCTGTTTCAACAAGGCTGTTGTCCTTGGTGTCTAGTCTCAAAATCAAAAGAAATGAATGGAATCAAAACAGCAAAATTGGAGCAGGGATACACACACACACGCACACAGACACACACACACGCACACAGACACACACACACACACACACACACTCTCACACACACACACATATATATATCCTTGCTCATATATATTTTAATGGCTAGGCATGTAGTAAGGAATAACAGTAAGATCTCTCAAAAAATCCCTAAATTTTTGGGAACTAAGTTACCCAATTTCAAATTATCTATAGTTGAAACAATAAATCAAATGGAAATGAGTAAATATTTTAAAGTAAATGAAAAAGAAAACCACAGCATATCAGAATATGTGGGATGCCACTAAAGAAGTATTTAGTGAGAAATTTATAGCATTAAACACCTGCTATGGTTTGGATATTGTCCGCAAACCTTATGTTGACATTTTATCCTCAATGTTGGAGGTGCAGCTTAATGTGTTTGGATGGATCCTGGAGGTAGATCTCTCATGAATAGGTTAATACTCTCCCTTGAGGGTGAGTGAATTCTCACTCTCTTGCTTCCCATGACAACTGATTATTAAAAAGAGGCTGGCACCTTCCTGTCCAGCTTACTTCCTCTCTCACTATGTGATCACTGCCTAACTGACTCCCCTTTAAATTCCATCATGAGTGGAAGTAGTCCAAGGCTGTCACAGATGCAGATGCCAGTGCCATGCTTCTTACACAGCCTGAAGAACTGTAATATAAACAAACGTTTTTTCTGTATAGATTACCAAGTACAGGTATTCTTTTCTAGCAAAACAAAATAGAGTAAGACAGCATCTATGTTAGAAAAGAAGAAAGATCACAAATTAATGACCTCAGCTTCTACTTTAAGAACTAAAAAAGAACCAATTAATCTCAAATTGTGCAGAAAAAATAGTAATGATTAAAGACAAAGTCAGCAAAATACAAAAGAGAAAATCAATACAATTTTGATCTTATTGGAAAATTAATAAAACTCTAGACAGACTGATCATGTAAAAAAGAGAAGATATTATTTTTACCAATATATATAGGAAAAAGAAATCTCTACATTTTCTACAAATAATGTAGACCATGGGGTATGGTGAAATAATACTATGATAGTAAGGTTAGTAAGAGAATACTATGGAAAACTTTATGCCAGTAAATTTTACAACCTAGTAGAAAAAATTTTTTTCAAATAATACAAACTAAAAAATTGACTCAAGAAAAACAGAGATAACTCAAATAGCTCTATATTTAACACAAGCTTTAAATTTTTAGCTTAAAACATTACAACAAGGACAACTCCAAGCCCACATGACTTCCCTGGTGAATTCTATCAAATATTTGAGAAAGAAAGAATATCAATTCTACCCAAAGTCCTTCAGAAAAATTGTAGAAAATGAAATGCTTTCCACACATTCTTTGAGGCTAGCATTACCCTGACACCAAAGTTAGACAAATCATAAGAAGAGAAAATTACAAATATCTCTCACAATCGTAAATACATTCTCTACAATATTTTGTAAGTGAATCCAACAATATATTAAAAGATAATACATCATAACAAGTTCGTTTTCTCCCCGGAAATGCAAGATTGGCTTACCATTAGAAATCAATTAATGTGACTCAATATATTGACACATTGTATTAGTACCTTCCTGCATTGCTATGAAGAACTACACAAGATTGGGTAATTTATAAAGAAAAGAGGCTTAATTCGTTCACAGTTCTGCAGGCTG